>CAUYUD010095649.1:0-39133 GCA_963575295.1 Alouatta caraya
CCTCCCCTATTTCCCCCAGCCACAACGAACCCCAGTGTGTGATGCTCCCTCTTTGTGTCCAAGTGTTCTCATTGTTCAACACTCGCCTATGAGTGAGAACATATGGTGTTTGATTTTCTGTTCTTGTGTCAGTTTGCGAGAATGATAGTTTCCAGGTTCATCCATTTCCCTACAAAGGACACAAACTCATCGTTTTTTATGGCTGCATAGTATTCCATGGTGTATATGTGCCACATTTTCTTTGTCCAGTCTATCAATGATGGGCATTTGGGTTGCTTCTGGGTCTTTGTTATTGTAAACAGTGCTGCTATGAACATGGTGTGCATGTGTCTTTATAATAGAATCATTTATAGTCCTTTGGGTATATACCCAGTAATGGGATTTCTGGGTCAAATGGAATTTCTATTTCTAGATCCTTAAGGAATCGCTACACTGTTTTCCCCAATGGTTGAACTAATTTACCCTTGCACGAACAGTGTAAAAGTGATCCTATTTCTCCACATCCTCTCCAGCATCTGTTGTCTCCAGATTTTTTAATGATCATCATTCCAACTGGCATGAGATGGTATCTCAATGTGGTTTTGATTTGCTTTTCTCTAATGACCAGTGATGACAAGCATTTTTTCATATGTTTGTTGGCCTCATATATGTCTTCTTTTGAAAAGTGTCTGTTCATATCCTTCACCCACTTTTGGATGGGTTTGTTTGTTTTTTCTTGTACATCTGTTTCAGTTCTTTGTAGATTCTGGATATTAGCCCTTTGTCAGATGGGTAGATTGCAAACATTTTTTTCCCATTCTGTTGGCTGCCAGTTAACTCTAATGATTGTTTCTTTTGCTGTAAAGAAGCTCATTCAATTAGGTCCCATTTGTCTATTTTTGCTTTTCTTGCCATTGCTTTTGGTGTTTTAGTCATGAAGTCCTTGCCTATGCCTATGTCCTGAATGGTTTTGTCTAGGTTTTCTTCTAGGGTTTTTATGGTGTTAGGTCTTATGTTTAAGTCCTTAATCCATCCGGAGTTAATTTTAATATAAGGTACAAGGAAGTGGTCCAGTTTCTGCTTTCTTCACATTGCTAGCCAATTTTCCCAACACCATTTATTAAACAGGGGATCCTTTCCCCATAGTTTTTGTCAGGTTTGTCAAAGATCAGATGGTTGTAGATGTGTGGTGTTGCTCTAGAGGCCTCTGTTCTGTTCCATTGGTCTATGTCTCTGTTTTGATACCAGTACTATGCTGTTTTGATTACTATAGCCTTGTAGTATAGTTTGAAGTCAGGTAGTGTGATGCATCAGCTTTGTTCATTTTGCTTAGGATTGTTTTGGCTATGTAGGCTCTTTTTTGGTTCCATATGAAGTTTAAAGTGGTTTTTTCCAGTTCTGTGAAGAAGGTTATTGGTAGTTTGATGGGGATAGCATTAAATCTATAAATTACTTTGGGTAGTATGGCCATTTTCACAATATTGATTCTTCCTAACCATGACCATGGAATGTTTTTCCATCTGTTTATGTCTTCTGCTATTTCCTTGAGCAGTGGTTTGTAGTTTTCCTTGAAGAGGTCCTTTACCTCTTGTTAATTGTATTCCTAGGTATTTTATTTTCTTTGTAGCAACTGTGAATGGGTGTTCACTCATGACTTGGCTCTCTGTTTGCCTGTTATTGGTATATAGTAATGCTTGTGATTTTTCCACATTGATTTTGTATCCTGAGACTTTGCTGAAGTTGCTTATCAGCTTAAGGAGATTTTGGACTGAGATGATGGGGTCTTCTAAATATACAATCATGTCGTCTGCAAATAGAGACAATTTGACTTCCTCCTTTCCTAATTGAATACCCTTTATGTCTTTTTCTTGCCTGGTTGCTCTGGCTAAAACTTCCAATACTATATTGAATAGGGGTAAGAGAGGGCATCCTTGTCTAGTGCCAGATTTCAAAGGGAATGCTTCCCGTTTTTGCCCATTCAGTATGATATTCACAGTGGGTTTGTCGTAAATAGTTTTTATTATTTTGTGATAGGTTCCATCAACACCTAGTTTATTGAGAGTTTTTAGCATAAAGGGCTGTTGAATTTTGATGAAGGCCTTCTCTGCATCTATTGAGATAATCATGTGGTTTTTGTCTTTGGTTCTATTTAAGTGGTGGATTATGTTCATGGACTTGAGTATGTTCAATCAGCCTTGCATCCCTGGGATGAAGCCTACTTGATCATGATAGATAAGCTATTTGATGTGCTGTTGCAATCTGTTTGCCAGTATTTTATTGAAGATTTTTGCATCTATGTTCATCATGGAGATTGGCTTGAAGTATTCTTTTTTTGTTGAGACTCTGCCAGGTTTTAGTATCAGAATGATGTTGTTCTGATAAAATGAGTTGGGGAGGATTCCCTCTTTTTGTGTTGTTTGAAATAGTTTCAGAATGATTGGTACCAGCTCTTCTTTGTATGTCTGATAGAATTCGGCTGTGAACCCATCTGGACCTGAACTTTTTTTGGTTGGTAGGCTGTTAATTGCTGCCTCAACTTCAGCCCTTGTTATTGGTCTATTCAGGGTTTCAACTTGTTCCTAGTTTAGTTTTGGTAGGGCGCAAGTGTCCATGAATTTATCCATTTCTTCCAGGTTTACTGGTTTATGTGTATAGAGTTGTTTGTAGTAATCTCTGATGGTAGTTTGTATTTCTGTGGGATCGGTGGTGATATCCCCTTTATCGTTTTTATTGCATCTATTTGATTCTTCTTTTCTTTTTTTATTAATCTAGATAGCAGTCTATTTTGTTGATTTTTCTGAAAAACCAGCTCCTGGATTTATTGATTTTTTTGAAGTGTTTTTTTGTGTCTCTATCTCCTTCAGTTCTGCTCTGAATTGTACTTATTTCTTGTTTTCTGCTAGCTTTTGAGTTTTTTTGATCTCGTTCCTCTAGCTCTTTCAATTTTCATGATAGGGTATCAATTTTAGATCTTTCCTTGTTTCTCATGTGGGCATTTATTGCTATATATTTTCCTCTAGACACTGCTTTAAATGTGTCCCAGAGATTCTGGTATGTTCTGTCCTCATTCTCATTGATTTGGAAGAACATGTTTATTTCTGCCTTCATTTCATTGTTATCCAGTAAACATTCAGGAGACAGTTGTTCAGTTTCCATGAAGTTGTGTGGTTTTGAGTTAGTTTCTTAATCCTGAGATCTAATTTGATTGCACTGTAGTCTGAGAGACTGTTACGATTTCTGTTTTTTTGCATCCACTGATGAGTTATTTACTTCCAATTATGTGGTCTATTTTACAGTAAATGTGATGTGGTGCTGAGAAGAATGTATATTCTGTGGCTGTGGGGTGGAGAGTTCTGTAGATGTCTATTAGGTCTGCTCGTTCCAGTTCTGTGTTCAAGTTCTGTATATTCTTGTTGATTTTCTGTCTTGTTGATCTATCTAATGTTGACAGTGGAGTGTTAAAGTCCCCCAGTATTAATGTGCAGGAGTCTAAGTCTCTTTGTAGGTCATTAAGAACTTGCTTTATGTATCTGGGTGCTCCTGTATTGGGTGCATGTAAATTTAGGATAGTTAGCTCTTCTTGTTGTAATGATCCTTTCACCATTATGTGTCCTTCTTTGTCTCCTCTGAACTTTGTTGGTTTAAAGTCGATTTTATCAGAGACTAAAATTGCAGCCCCTGTTTGTTTTTTTGTTTTTTTTTTTTTTTGCTCTACATTTGCTTGGTAGATCTTTTTCCATCCCTTTATTTTGAGTCTATATGTGTGTGTGTGTGAGATGGGTCTCCTGAATACAGGACACCGATAGGTTTTGACTTTTTACCCAGTTTGCCAGTCTGTGTCTTTTGATTGGGGCATTTAGGCCATTTATATTTAACGTTAATATTGTTATGTGTGAATTTGATCCTGCCATTGTGTTACTGGTTGTTTGTTTTGCCCGCTGGTTGACACAGTTTTCTCAATGCATCATTGGTCTTTACCACTGGGTCCGTTTTTGCAGTGGCTGGCCCCATGATCCATCCTCTCTGTTGTACCCCATATAATCCCCTCCCCTTAAGTGTGGCCAATATCTCTGACTTGCTTCTAACCAATAGAATATGACAAAAATGATGCACTGTCTCCCCCATTGTTCGAGATATATAGATATATATATTATAATGCCATATATACAAAACACGTGTCCTCTTGGGTTTGAAGAAGCAAACATCATAAAGGAAGAAAGCTGAAACAATTGCATGGCTTCAGCATGCCAAAATCTATCAGTAGTCCTCCTACAACTTGTGATGTGGTCCTTATTATAAGTCAGATCATCAGGCAATCCACTTTCAAAACCTCACTTTCCTAGGACTATTTATGGTGACAGCCATCTTAGGCTGGTTTACCAGAAAAGACTCTGAGGGGAAGATTTGCCTGTAGGAGATTTATTTGGGAATCTTCTTAGAAACAATCCCTGTAAACAGTGAGGAAATCAGGATTGAACAGAAGGAGAAGTTGAAAAGCAATGTAGTTGCAAATGTGGCCTGAGCCACAATCATGGGAAGCCCTGCTGCTGAGATGGGGCTTTCCAGTTGTCCTGAATTCAAACAAGTACTCAGATCTTTGTGGCCTTGCCTAGACCAGTCACTGGATGTGGGCTGCCTCTGGACTAAGGGTGTAACCTTAGGTGAAGTGATTCCCTTTGGAAGGGCAATGCTTAAAGGAGGACTCAGCTGTAAGCTTTCAGCAGCCAGCATTTCTGCTTAGATGGGAGAATAAGTGCATCAGGCCTCAAAAGGAAATCTGGCTCATGAATCACGTCAACTATAACTCGATCATGTATAAATTGTAGTGTGAGTGCCCTATAACATGAGAATTAATAAGACAGCAAGATTACCTAAAGCATGGTTGCTCTGCAGAATCAGTTCATACTAACATGTATATTATAACAATGCAGAGAAGTTTTACAAAGAGTTTCAGAGCAGACATTCTTATAAAAAGAGCATGCTAATAGCATGCTCTTCAGGACAAAAGCAGTGATACCCAACACAGTCATCTAAAAATGCCTTCAGAATGCTCTTATAGCAGAAAACACATCAGTCTTTAATAAAGGATAATGAAGGTGAGAATAATGTGTTATCCACGTAACACATCTATAGTAAACAGAGCATTTGGGGTAAATAGCATGAAGGTTATCAATGTTAGCTTTTGAGGATAAATTTCTTAATTCACTTAAAAAGTTAACATTTGACATACCTGGCATGTCAGCATTTGAGATTTCTCTCCACCAAGGAATAGATCTAGAAAATAAACATATTGCAAAGTTTTTAATATTTACATGAGAGGGACAGCATTAACCTGTTACAGTCATTACATGTTTCACAAATTTGTATTCAGTTTCATAAAAGAATAAAGAAAGCAGTCGTATTTTATTTAACATGAAAGTAATACAAAGAAAAAGTATACATTTATAAGTGGTGGGGTATGAGGAGATGGTTCTAAAACAGAAAAAAATTGAATGGTTAACACAATGTTTATCAATCTATGTTCAATAAATTATAGTGAATTAATAAAAAGATTGTATTTTGTTTATTGTGTTAATTGTATCTACATTAAGAAGAATAATTGGAACTCAGAGAGGCAGGAGATTTGAATAATTATACAAATCAAGCAGATTTGAATAATTAGATGGCAGAGAAAGAGAATAAGTGAAAAGCAGAGGAGAAGAATTAGCTCAGTCATGGACAAATTCTAGTTGAATTGGGTATGCAGCACATTTTGCCAAGCAAATTCTATCTCCCTTTGCCCCCACCAATTTTTATTATATTAGGCAATTTTTTAATAGGGAAAGATCCCTGTCTCAGTCCATTTGTGCTGTTATAACAAAATACCACAGACAAGGTAATTTCCGAAAAAAGGAAATTTATTTTTCACAGTTCTGGAGGCTGGGAAGTGCAAGGTAGAGACACTGGTTGGTGAAGTTTAGTCTCCCTCTTTGAAAGGTAGTGCCCTGTTGCTGCACCCTCTAGAGGGAAAACTGCTGTGCCTTCACAGGGCAGAAGAAACAGAAGGGACGAAAAAGGGTGTGAACTCCTTCCTCAAGCCCTTTTATTAGGGCATATAATCCTATTCCTAACAGTGGAACTCTCATGACCCGATCACCTCCACTAACCCCATGGGATTAAGTTTCATCATGAATTTGGGAGGGGACAAAAACATTCAGACCACAAAAATCATATTAGGAATTGCTATGGTTTGAATATTTTTGTCTCCTCCCAAATTCATGATGGAATACAGAGTAAGTTGAAATGCCTTGGTGGACATCCTGGACAATTTGTATCCTTAGCTGTGGTTTTGTCTGCAGACTAATCTCACATCTTTCAAAGGATTTTTGCTACTTCACCTTCCTTGCTTTCACAGACTCTTCCTTACATTTAAAACTCACCTGACCTCAAACTCCTAGTAATTCCTTTTTTCTTTCTTCTGTTTAGACAATTTTTGAAGATCTAGTATGATGGACTTCATCATTGAATGCGCTAAAAATTACCTGGGAAGCTTTGAAATGTTTCAATACCTGGATCCTACTCACAAGAAATTGACTTAGGGTGATCCATTAGGCCATTAGGACTTTTGAAAGCACATCAAGTAATTCAAAGGAATATACCCAAGATCAAGAACAACTGGCTCAATAGACAAGTGGCATCTATGCCAAAAGGCACAATGCAGAACTCAGTGGTTCTAAATTCTGGACACAGGATTAAGAAACATTAACCTAACTTTCTTGAAATCTTCCTCTCACCAAAGAGTAGAAGTTTCACATAACAGAAAATTAATTCGAGTCTGATGTAATAAGATGGAGAAAATGGTGTTTCTTGGCAGCTAATTCTAGATTTTTACTTAAGAAGAGAGTTGCATTCTATTGGGATTAAACACTGATAAATTTGTTGGAGATAAGCAAGTCCCTATGAGGCGTGGTTGTTGGCTATTGGTATCCAGTCTTTGAAGAAGATAAGGCAATTACTCTGCTCAAGTAAGAATGCATTTGGCCTTGAGGGTGAGAGAGGGGGAGGAGAGCAGGGATAAAACCAGTGAGATTACCAAAGCTGTATAGTGAACAATGTGCAATGCCCCTCCCAGACTCCCCTGCCACTCGCCTGCTACCTTTCAAATCTCTAGTAAAGCCACAATATGTTTTGTGGGAGTAAATCTGTTTTGTGAAAATTAATGAAAGGTTTGAGTTTTGAGTATGAGTTGATGTGTGGGAAAAGAGAGACACTGAAAGTGAACACAGATACGAGGGATAGAGGGGACCACAAAAATGTAAAGATTTTATGACCAACTGAAATCACAGGAGGAAGATTTTGGATTGTCTCTGGCCATGGAATGAGGAGATGGGAGTTGAATCTGAGTCAACTTTGCGATCTGCAAGGGTTATGGAAACCTCAGTTTACATTTGGATTTTACTTATAAATTCTGAACAATGGACACATATATAGCTTCTTGCTTCCAAATGGGTAATGCCTATCATTTATTCCTGTATTTAGACATCCTTGTGATAAACATTTTGTATGACATATATCCCTGCTTTATTGTGAGGCATATAGGAATAGTGCTCATTTTCTAGATAGGAAGAGTTATAATATTCAATACTCTGAATTGTGTCATGTTGCTTGGGTTTTCACAAGGTTACATGTTTTAGTTGCTATTGGGGCCAAATTTTAGCCACAGGTCACAATGTGGAGCCTAACTGAAATCTATAGATCCCCTAACCTCAGCGTTAATCAGAAGTGGGAGGGCAGAGAGAAAGAGGAGGTCTTGCTTAGGCACTGCTTGGTATGAACGTCAACATGAAACTTTGGCGTTTGAGCCATATTGACACAAAGACGGAGAGGGAATGGAATGTTCCTGTCTTTAGGTGCAATTGCCACTGAACCTCCGCACAGCTTGCCCTGCAGCCCACCATCACTCACTAATTGGCAGAATTTTCTCGTTGTTATTCTGCTCCACTGAAAATGCACTGCAGGAGCAAACTGGCTTGTCAAAGCACTGGCTCCAAGGACACAGTGACTCTTCAACCTGCAGGGCTTTTGTGTTTGAAAGACACTGGGTGCAACAGAATGCTGTGCACAGCCAGGCCAGCAAACATAGGGTTCAATAAGGCAAAGGATCTCACCTCCATTTTGCAGCGCCTTATTGATAAGCCCCTGCTTTGCTGCTTAAAATGACCACACAGAAGAACAATCCCATCACAGCTTTGAACTAGAAATTTTTCTTCCTGTACATACATTGAAAGAGCAAATTGCTTAGAAAGAAAACTTCTTGAAATTTATTTTCTATTTTGAAAGCAGTGGACTATTTGGTAGGGAAGAATATTATTATTTTAACCTGTGTTACTTTACTCAGCTTTATATATATTTTAAATGTAATTACACATGTGCTTCGACCTACAGTCTCTTATATCCAACTATTCACTCAACATATACTTTGACTTCCAGATTCATCTATCCAATTGTTTACTACCCTTCAGTTTGTTTGCCTAATGGACATCTCAAGCTAAACATATCTAATACTAAACTCTTAATTTTCCATATACTCTGTCCTACCCATCCTGTGAAACCTGCCTTCATCACATTAAATGGTAACTTTATTCATTTCTTTGCTCAGGCCAACATCTGTGTTCAACGCTTGTACTATACACTGGAACCTTTTGTCTGGAAGGATCCACATGCTTCATGCCTTCAGGTCACTCATGTCTTCTGTTCAAATGTCACCTTATTAAAGAGGTCTTCTGAAACCACCCTATGTCCTCTACCATGTCACTTTCCATAGCATTATTGACATATGAAAATGTACATGTTGTTTATTTCCTTTGTAAATAAAAATGTAAACTTTTAAGGATAGAGATTTTTCTGTCCACTGCTGTATGCATACATGGAAAGACACTTATGTATGATAGATCCTCAATAGATACTTGATTGATAAATTAAAGAACAAATAAATGAAATAATTGTTGAGAATAGATTCAAAAGATGATTATTCAGGGTTTAGTGTCCAGAAACAAATTGAGGAAGTTGTGCTTTAAGGAGACAGACAATGAACTTCAATAGGCATCTTTGTAGAGGAGTACTTAAATGACGATTTCTCAGAGGTGTTTTTCTCTTAGACTATTCTCAAATCTAAGAGAACACTAGAAAATAATATGGGATTTTATTTAAGAAACATTTATTTGACATTTGCTTTGTGCATGATGCTGTGAGGGATGTGAACATAACGGAGCGTTCTTTTAAGAATATTGCAATCTTATGCATTACCACAGCTCTAAATTAATCCAGTCATGAAAAACCTTCAAATGTTTTATTTCTCCATTTAACAAAAATAAATTTTTCAGTAATTACTTTGTTGTTACATTTTAAAATAAAACGTACTATAAATAAGTCAAAGAATTTTTAAAAGATATGAAAAAAGCCACAAATCACCTCAAATATCACTACCAGAAATAATCAGTGTTACTGGGTAACATTCATCTACATAGACAGAAGAAATTATAAAGGTCATGCGGAAAGATAGGGAGAAAAAATCACTTGACAAAAATGGGATAACACTAGTTACAGTGTTTTCATAAGAAGTTTTTTTTTTTTTTTGATTTGGCAGAAGAAAATAAACTAAAAAAGAAGGAATTGCTAATTTTTACAAAATTTTTCTTTAATTCTCAAGATGTTAATTTGTAGAAGAGCCTTTTAAAAAAGAAATTGCAACATGAAGACCATTAAGCTGTACTGAGTGTGTGTGCGTATTTAGCTAGTTCAGTTGTTGACAATATGATGCCCTGCTATGAAATAGAATAGCAATACCATTATCCCCTTTTACATCTATTATTTCTTGCTTTACTGTTGTTGTTGTTTTAGTTTTTTGTTTTGTTTTGTTTTGTTTTGTTTTCAGGTCAGAGATTATAACAATTGCCTTCTGTTCTGTAACGACAGTCTTCTCAGTTGTTATTCTTAGTTTTATATTAAGACGGATCCATTGTTCTTAACAAGGACTTTCCAATATCTAAATTCTTTACTTAATCTCCAGTTGACTGGATTTTGGCAACAATTAGATTCCCCACCCCACCCCCGCTGCCCCAGGAAAGGCTTATGAGTGCTCTGTTTCTAGATTTTTATATATGATAATGCCTTTTGTGTTGAAATTTGAATGGCAACTGGCTGGGCCAAATTCTTCTTACTGAGAGAACTGTGTGGCTATTTCTGCACAGCCTCTGATACTAAATTCTGCTGTGAGAAGTCTAAGGACACCTTGATATTTTTTCCTTTTGTTGCTTCAGAAATCTTCACTCCCCCCTCCCCCGCTTTTTTTTAAACCAGACTTTCTTTTTTTAGAGCAGTTTTAGGTTCACAGCAAAATTGAACAGAAGTACAAAGAATTCCCATTTATTCCTTCTTCCCCCGTGCATAGCCTTTCCTACTATCAACAGCCTTCCCAGAGTGACGCATTTGTTACAATCAATGAATCTGCATTGACACATTATTATTACTCAACATTCACAGTTCCATTATTATCTTCCAAGTTCAAAATCCAAGGATTCATCTTGGTGTTGGACATTGTATGGGTCTAACCAAACATAAAATGACATGTCTCCACCATTACGGTATCATACGGAGCAGTTTTTCTGCCCTAAAAATCTTCTGTTCTCTGCCTATTCATCTCTTCTTCCCTACAATCCCTGGTAACAACTGATCTTCTTACTTTCTCCATAGTTCTGTCTTTTCCATACTTACATCTTTTCCATAATGTCACATAGTTAGAATCACACAGGAAGCAGCCTTTTCAGACTGGCTCCTTTCTTTTAATAATATGCATTTAAGGCTCCTCCATGTCTTTTCATGGCTTGAAATCTTGTTTCTTTTTAGTACTGAAAAGAACTTTCTTCATTTTTAAAGTTAAAAATAATCAGAAGTATTTGAATTTTTTAATTCTATATATGTTTTCTTGGCATAAAGTGTGACCTTTAGTTTTGGCTATTGTTTAATATTTGACACATGGAAACATAGTATTAAAATAAACTCTTCTAAACTTTTCACCTCACTAGAGATCAGAATTTTTCCAGGATGTTTGCTTCTAAAAATATTCTTCTCTGGCACTTTCTTTATATTACAGAGATGAACACTATCTTGAATTTTGTTGATCATTCCCTTGCCTTATACAAAAATGTATCTGTAAGTGTATTCCTCTAAACTACATATTGTTTAGTTTTGTTTTGCAATTTATAAAAATTAATTCATAATATGTGCAGTTTTCTGGAGCTTTTTTTTTTTAAGATTCAATCATCTTATCCCATTGTGTGAATAGGACCTAATTCCATTCTCCTAACAGGCACTTGAGTTATTTCATTTCCTTTATTATAAACAATACTTTCTGAGGACTCTTTTATTTAGATCTTGCTGCACACATGCAAGAATTTCTCACAGTTCTGGAGGCTGGGAAGTTCAAGATTACCTTGGTGCCAGATTGCAGGTCATGAGAAGGTTTATCTCTACAAAATAATGTTAAAGTGCTTTGCAGCATTCTTACTAATTTACATTCCCACCATCAGTATAAAAGTATATGCTTATCCATATTTTTGCCAATGCTTGGTATTTCAGACTTCCTACTTTTTGCCATTTTTGTAGATGAAAAATAGCACTTTATTGAGGTCTTAGTTTTCATTCTTCTGCTAACTAATAAGGCTGGGAAACTTCTTACATGTTTATTGGCCATTCATGTTTTCCCTCTTAGGGAATACCTGCTCACATGATTTACCCATTTTTTTATGTGATTTTTTTCCTGTTAAGACATGTAGACCTCTTAATACATTAATTGTATTAAATACAAACATCTTCCCACTGCTTTGAATAGACTTTCTATTCTCTTTATTGTAATGTTTTATGAACAGGAAGTTCTTGATTTTAATATGGGCAAATTTATCAATCTTTTCTTTATGTTTCATGATTCTACTATGGTCTCACTATTTGTGTCCCCCCCCCAAAATTCATATGTTGAAATTCTCATTTTAAAGGTGATGTAGGTGATCAGTTCATGGGTGTGGAGCCCTGATGGATGAGATTAGTACCCTTATAAAAGAGACCCAGAGAGACCACTTGCCCCTTCCACTGATAGGGTCAGGAGGCAGAGAAATTCTAGGCAGAAAAGGGTGGGTCCTTGGAGAAAGCTTGACCCGTAAGCCAAAAAGCCTGAAACCACAGCCCAAAGTGAGAATTTACTTCCCTGTTTTCCTGCTCAAATGTTGCCTTTTCCCAAACCACCCGAGGCCCCTACCTGCCTCATCTTGTAGCTACAAAAACCCCACACTCAGCAAGCAGGAAGAGGAGAAGCACTTGGAAATGAAAGACTATGGGTGGATATCAGAGAGAAGTGACTTGATTTCAGAGGGACAGCTTGACAGGGTAACTTCAGAGAATAATCTGGCTGGAGATGGCCAACTTCAGGGGAAGACTACCTTCCCATCCCATCCTCTTTTCACTTTCCCTTCCTGCTGAGAGCCACTTTCATTGGCAATAAAATCCCCCGCATTTACCATCTTTTAATTCATTCATGCCACCTCATTTCTCCTGGATGCCCCACAGGAGCTCAGGTGCTAGAAGTGTGGATTCAAAAGGCCATCACACTTGCCCTTTGACCTCACTGGTGGAAAGCAGCTGCCTCATGTGAAAAGGCAAAGGGCCCAAGGAGCTGTTAACACTTAAGGGTCCAAGGACAGCAGAACTAAAGAGAACTGTAACACTCCCTGTGGGGCTCCGGTGTAAGCCCCTGTAAGATGCTGCTGTGGGGCGAGCACAGGGTTTGACTCCTGCTAGTTCCCAAATGCACTCACCCTGGCCCCTGCACCCCTTCCCCTGTGTGCTCCCTCCTGTGAGGGCTGGAACACAGTGGGTCTGGGTGAGTGAAATTCACCCCTGCCGGCACCGGAGTGGCTGGCTGGTGGTTCTAGTGTTCCTGCACTCCAGTTCCTGCCTCATTCATTTGTATGCTCCCTCCCATGAGGAGCTGAAAGCTGTCGGCTGGGTAAACAAGGCACCACTATCCCAAGTCCCATAAAGGGGTCAAGGAAATATCTGCCTCATCTTGGGCCCATCTGGGACACATCAAAAGAGTGAGTAAATGAGGACCTGCCAGATCTGTCTCTTCACTGAGCTATGCCATTTGCTAAGGACAGGATGCAACCCTGTCACCTCTTTCTTTTAGGTGAAAGGAATGTTGGCTCTGTTTCCCTTCACAGAGATACAGCCTTCATGTGGAACTGGAATAAAGTCCTGAAGCAATAGAAGACATCTGGCTAAGGCCACCCCTTGTTGCTGTTGGAAAGCCCCTAGACTGGACCCCATCCCTGACTGCCAATTAGAGCATCTACTAAGACCCCCAGGCTTTTCTATCATATTTTTCCTTTTATTCTTTTGTGGTTTGAAATGGCTCCTATTTATTCTTTTATAATGATAAGGGTATTGCTGAAAAGTACAGAAATGTTATTAGGTAGAATAAGCATTTGGCCTAGCCACCAGATATGCAATTCAGGACAATGTGATTGCCAGCTGTTCTGAGAGGTGCCATCTCCACCCCCACCCCAACACCTGCAGGCATGGGTGGCACACAGCGGCTCCCCTCCTTTCCCCTCCCCTCCCATCTGGGGCACCTGGGCATGTTCACAGCACCCATGTGCTGTAGCCAATGTCCACATGGGGTGAGAGAGAACTGCAGCTGCTGCCAGGGCCCCAGGGCAGTGTCAGGGGTCAGGGGCCCCACCCAGCCAGTTGGCCAGCGTTTCTCACTTGCTTTCCCTCCTGCTACATGCCCACAGAGTCTTTTCTCCCCTGGCTGACAGGTCCAGCTTAGTCCAAACCCAGGGAAGGAAAAAGGGGGAAGGAACCTCTTTGCATAGAGTAAGAGGTTCTTCCCTGCCTTAAACTGTTTTTTGTTTTTTTTTGGTCCTTCCTTTTCTATGCAACAGGGTTATTTTCCTCTCCCAGCCCTCTGCTTATGATAGGAAAGCAGCAGAGGAGCGACTCCACTGGCTAATAACTGCAAATTTGGCTAGGCCTGTCTGGGACTTAATCTAAATAAATCCATGTACCCCCTGAGACACTTTTTTGTCCCAAACTCAATTATCGACTTCAGGTTGAAGTCTTAGAAAGGAAAACCATATCTGAGGGAACCAAAACAAGGCAACAGGCACAGTGTAAATGGGCAGGACTAATTCCTGCCAATTAAGCCCCTGCTTTATGAAAGGAGACCATGCTCCATGGCATAGATAAGGCCCAGGGAACCCAAAAGTTGCCCACAGTAGGAGGAATGGAGATATCGGTGAGTGAGGGTAATTCCTATTCTCTAAGCCCTCTCTGCTTCACGTTTGCAGGCTGCAGTTGTACCCACAGGTGGCGTCTGTCTAAGGTTTCTGGGTCTCAGGGATAAAAAGATGGAAGAGAAAAGAGCCATACCTGTTTTCTCTCTCTCTCACACCTAGAGTTTTCGCTGAAAAGAGGGAAGGGAAATGAGGGATGTTTTCTTTCGTCTTTCAGAATGGGCAACCAACTATCTTCACCATCCTCAGTCTATAGTCCTCTGGAGTGTATCCTGAATCACTGGGACAGCTTTGACCCTCAGACTCTGGAGGAAAAATGCCTCATAGCTTTTTGCACAAAGGTTCGGCCAAATTATGATCTGCAGAAAGGACTGGCTTGGCCTCAGGAAGGAACCATTCATTTGATACCATCCTGCCACTGGACCTTTTCTGTAAACATGAGGGCAAATGGTCTGACGTCCCATATGTGCAGGCTTTCCACACCTTGCAGAGTAACCCAGGCCTCTGCCAACAGTGTGGGACTGATGCAGCCTTCCTGTTTGCCATCTTAGGGAGGCTGCAGGGGGCAATCCCAGGGAACTGAAAAAACAAACCCCAAACTTACCTCCAACAGGGGAGCCAGCTCCCTTTAGCCCTGCTCCTCCAGGTCCATTTCATATTCCCTATCCAGTTTCTCTCTCTTTCTCTTGCCCCTCCTAGAAATCCTCACCCTAGACAAGCCCCAGTCTCACTCTTGCCCCTCCAACAGATGCCTGGTGAATTTGGTCCCAGTAAGATACAGATCTCCTTCTCTCTACAAGACTTAAGGAAAATTAAGTGGGTATTATGGCAAGTTTTAAATGACCCTGACAGATATGTAGAGGCCTTCCAGAATTTAACCCAAGTACGTGAGCTCTTCTAGAAAGACATTATGTTACTTTTGAATCAAACCCTAACAATGAGAAGCAGGCCACTCTTCAAGTGGTGGAGAGATTTGGGGATGAGCTGTGTATCCCATATAGTGTCAAGGAAGGGGCCAAACTTTATCCAACTGAGAGAGAAAGCAGACCCTAAATGGGATCCCAATGACAAGATGGGAGGATGGAAGAGGCAACATTTTCAGGCATGCATAATATAGGGCTTACGCAAGATTAGAACTAAAGCTCTCAACTATACTAAGCCATCCATGATAGACCAGGGATTTGATGAGAATCCCACCGCCTTCCTGGAAAGGCTAAGAGAGGCCTTGATAAAGCAACACCTCTATATCTCCTGATTCAGATGGGGGACAACTAATCCTAAAGGATAAATTTATTACTCAGGCAGCCCCTGATATCAGGAAGGTGCAGAAACAGGCCCTGGGACCAGATAGTACTTTAGAGAACCTTCTGAACGTGGCCATCTTGGTCTTTAAAAATAGCTCACTGGAATAGATTCTTGAATTCATTATATCTCAGTAAAGTCCTGGGAAGCTGACAGAGTTACCTCCTGCAAACCAGAAGAGCACCCAAAGTACCAATGTGAAGAGATCGAGTATCTCAAGCTAAAAATCACAAAAGATGAGTGTTAATAATTAATCTTCCATGGATGGACTCTTTATGGTCTTGCCTATGCTTGCTGTTCTGACCTTCATTCTGTTCCATACCATGGAGTACAGTAATGTTTTCAGAATGATTAGTATATTTCACATCTTATTTCTGTTATCCTTGGAACTAGATTCTTTCCTTTTAACCCCATGTTGTATAATACACATATTTGATGCATGCATACTTAACCTTGTAAACTTTGTTTCTTCTTGCCTAGATGCCATCAAATTCCAAACAGTCAGGCAACTGGAGCCTTGGATGATAGCTCCTTTTTAATGGGGACCCTTAGGTAGACCTCTGGGAGGAATCTGACTGCCCGTCCTCCCCAAAATCATGTCCCTGTCAGCAAGAAGTAGCTAAGATCAGGTATCGTGCATATTCTAATGGCAGTTAGATATGCCTCTTCAGAGAGGGGAAATGATGGGAACAGGAGGCAAAAAAATTTCTAGGCAGAAAAGGGTGAGTACCTGACAAAAGCCCCACCCTCAAGCCAAAAGGCCTGAAAGTGGCCCAAAGTGAGAACTTCAATCCCTGTTTTCCTGCTCAAATGGTGCCTTTTCCAAAACCACATATGGCCCCACCCAGCCCTGATCCTGTTTAAAATGCAATTGATGTTTGTATATTGGTCTTATATACAGGCATTATGCCTATAAAGACCCCAGACTCAGCTGGCAGAGAGAGGAGAAGCAGTTGCATGTTGAAGACTATGGCTGGGCATTGGAGAGAAGTGGCTTGACTTCAGAGGGACAGCTTGATAGTATAACTTCAGAGAAGAATCTCACTGGAGACAGCCAGGCTTCAGGAGAAGACCACTTTCCAACTCCATCTCCTTTTCAACTCCACATCCTGCTAAGAGCCACTTTAATTGGTAATAAAATCCTCCACGTTTACCGTCCTTCAATTTGTTTGTGTGATCTGATTTCTCCTGGACACCAGACAAGAGCTAAGGTGCCATGAATGTGGGTACAAAAGGCTGTCAAACTTGCCCTTTGCTGGTGAAAGGCAGTCACCTCATGCAAAAATAGCAGAGAGCCCATTGAATTGTTGGCAGAGCTAAAAGGGGTCGTGGGCACCCCCAAAGACACTGCTGTGGGGCCTGCATGGAGTTTTGCTCCTGCTGACACCCAAAAGCACTTGCTCTGGCTTCTGCATCTGCCCACCTCCATGAACACAGGGGGTCCGAGTTTGTCCATGCTGGTGCTGAAGCAGCCAGCTGGTTCCAGCTTTCATGCACTCCAATTCTGGCCTCATTCACTTGCATGCTCCCTCCCATGAGGAGTTGAAAGCTGCATGCTGGGTAAACAAGGTACCCCTATGGCGAGTCCTACAAAAGGGTAAGGGAAATAACCTGCTTCACCATCATGTGAGGACACTGTGAAAAGACCATCTATGAACCAAAAAATGGGCCCTCACAAGACAATCTGTTGGTGCCTTAACCTTGAACTTCCCAGTCTCTAGAACTGTGAGAAATAAATGCTTATTGTTTATAAGCTACCCAGCGTATGGTATTTTGTTATGGCAGCCTGAACAAACTAAGATTACTTCTTCGTTTAAGAACTGTTTTTCTTATACCAAAATCAAAAAAGTGTTCTCCTGTATTTCCTTCTAAATGCTTTAAAGTTTCACCTTTCACATATGAGATTTTAATCTAAGTGGAAATGCTTTTGTATATGGTATAACGTAGGGATACAATTTTATTTTTTCCCATATAAGTAACTAATTATCTCAGCAGTGTTGTTAAATAGTAATTCCATAATATTTAACAATAATTCCAAAGTATTGATAAATGTGTCTATGTTGCTGGGTTTTCTTTTCTGTTTATAATACAAGCTGTCCCAATACCACACTGCCATAATTAATAAAGCTTTCTAATAAGTATTGATGTGTATGGGGTAAATCTCTCTCCCTCATTGTCTACTCTGGGCTTTTTGTTCTTTGATATGTCTTTTAGAAATAACTTTTCAATTGTCTAAAAATTCTATTTTTTTTAAACTGGAATTGTATTGACACTATAGATCGGATTAGGCAGAATTAAAATCTTTATGATATTAGATCTTTCTATCTGTATAGCTGATAAATTTCACAAATTAAGTCTTCTTTTATGTCTTTCCACAAAGTTTTATAGTTTCTCCAAACAGATTTGGCACAATTTCTATTAGATTCCCAAGGATCTTTTATTTTTTCATTGCTATATTAAATGTCATTTTTTAAAAAATTACAAAGTTTTGTTGGCATTTAAAAATGCAATTGATGTTTGCATATTGGTATTATATATACTCATTTTGCTCTATTCTCTTGTTTAATAAATAATGTAAATCATCAATCTAAAAATAATGAGCATTTTATTACTTTTATCCTGATCTTCATGCCTTTAATTTGTTTCTTTTTTTCCTATTAAACTGACAAGAGACTTTGGTAAATGTTTAATATACACAGTGATAGAGCATCTTATTCTGGTCTTAATTTTAAAGGGTATACTTCCAACATTTCTCTATTAATAATGAGTTTGCTTTAAGTATTTTTAGGTAATCTTTGTTGAGAAAAAAATATTTTCTTCCATTACCAGAGATTGCTTAAGTATTTTTAAGCTGAATACGTGTTGTATTTTTATCAAATGATTATTCTGCTTCTATTTGGTTGGTATGTGACTTTTCTTTTTTAGTTCATTAATGTGGTGAATTACATTTAATTTTTTCTAATGTTAAGTCACTCTTGGCATTTCTGGGGTGACCTCAGTTACATGTATGATATAATAGCATTTTTTAATTCTGCTGAATTTAGTTTGGTATTTTGTTTAGGTTTATTCCATCTAAGTTTATGAAGCAAGTAAATAAGCTTATGAGCAACCAGCCAAGCTGTGTTTTACAATTAGTATGTATTGCTAGTTGACTGCAATACTTGTATGGGAACAGATATTTGCTAGCCATTCAACACACACTTTTGAATGTAATAATGAAAGTTATAGAGTTGACAGAGTGTGTTTTTCTATTGGAAAAAATACCACTTTAAGATTATGGTTTGGAAGATAAAGGAAAGTCGTCTTTGAGTACCATCACAGATACAATAATTACAACAGGTCTACATGTTTCCAAATAGTGTCTATACAGTCAATAGAGAATAAAAGCATTTCCAAACCAGAATAGTATTTCTAAGGCACTAAAATAATACAGTGAAAATTATTTTTGGGAATGGGATGTCGTTGTTCACAGAGTAGAATTCCCTGACTTTAAATAGAATATTGTATCTCTCCAAGAATACGTTTCACTGATAGTCCCAAATGTTGCAGTGGAAATTCAAAGGGACAAGATAATTGATGGTTCCCTCAATTCAGCATGTCACTTGTTACTGCAATAGTTACACCCACTGTTCTCCTAATAGTCCTTACCTTGCACCTTGACACAAACATCATAATTTACAGGTTTTCCTAACTAATTTTAGATATAAAATGCAATAGGAATAATCTCATTTTAAGGTCTTGGTTTAACACTTCCTATAACAGTATTTTTTCACAATTTTTCTTTTATTTAATCATTGGTGTAGAACTTGGTATTATTGTTCTATCACATTTTGCAGTTTGTCACAATATTCCTTTATGACTTGATTTCATATACCAAAAAGTGCATCAAAATCAATCATATGAAATGATAAAGCAACTTCAAAATAGATAATTTAAAAACACAGAAAAGTATGCATTGCAGAAAACTAAATACACATCTAAACGCATGTAGTGCAAAACAGTGCATTAGTATGGTTTGAGAACTCTATTTTTAAAAGCAATATTTACCCTGAAATTAAGAAATAGCAAGAAAAACAAAAAGAACAACGGGGCCATGAAATTTTCTGTCTTCCAAAAAGAGAGGATTTCTCTCTTTATTATTTTACCCTTCAGCATATTATTTTTACCCTTCAGCATATATAAGAATTTTAGAGGCTAACAAGTGAATTGCTTTTGCAATGATTTAAATAGAAAGAGAGCTGCGCACAGGAATGTGTCTTAGGCTGTTACTTTAATGAAGTGGCCTAGACCTGGAGATGTAACTGAACATGGAACATGATGAAAGTCATTTAAATTCTAGTACTGAAACAAAGGCTAAGAAACAAAAAGGAAAGCCTTCAAATGAAATGTAACGTAAGGGTTGGTTTTGTTTATTTCTGAGGTATGTCATATGAAGGGATGTGTCATATTACAGTGTTTGTCATGACCAACTGTCACCATTAATGTTATTTTCAAGAATCTTGTGCTATATCCTTCCAAGTATGTGATTCACTGTGTGGCAACTCCAATCCCAATGCTAATAATCCACATTTCTGTCACTGATACATTTTATTTGTCATTTATCCAACATACTCATTTCTATATGACTGCAGGGAGAACAATGACAGCAATTCCAGGAACACTGGAGTTGCAGGTAAAAAAAAAAAATTTTTTTTTTGTTTTAAAATATTGAAGGCAGTTTGAGGCATTGAGGGTAATTACCCAAATGAGCATTCACTTAAAGAATCAACTTAAGTTAAAGCAGCTTCTTACACTTTCTGCCCATCTAGAATAGCTTCGGGGTATTGACAAAACTTCATGGATAGCCCATGACACATAGCAAGAGAACAGATTTTTGAAAGAATTCACATATTTAAATTAATGTCTGCCTTCTAACTCTGCAGGAAGCCATAGAATTTTAATTTGGACTTTATGGGTTGGTTCTGTGCCCTCTACAATTCCCCTGGATTTTAATGAAATATTAGAGCTGATAAAATAGTAAAAATCATTGACCTAGAAAGAATATTGAAAAGTCTACCTTTATATTTCTTATTGGTCATGCACCTATGGTCACCTATGTCTTTCATTAATATTTAAGTGGACATATTACAAAGGCCAGGAATAAGACAGCTATGCATACTCCTGACACCATGACACTCGGCAAGCCTCCAGTTGGAGATGCCACTCCTAGGCAAATGGGAGCATGAAGAAAAAATGTTCTAAATTAACTAAGTTAAAATCTGAAGTTACTGAATTATCCTACAATGTATTAAGGTTATTTTTCCCTGTAATCACACAGAATGGAGTTTCAAATAGAGATTGAGTTGAGTTATAGAATAATAAAAAAGATTATTTTCTTTCCCACACATAAATTACTGGCCAAAAAAATGAATACCCACTACATTTTCTTTGGCTTATGTATTATTTATCTGTTGCTGCAGAACAAATTATTCCTAAATTGTGGCAACTTAAAAGAATTATAAATATTCATTTCACATAATTTCTGTGGCTCAGGAATTCCAGGGTAGTTTAGCTGTGTGGTTCTGAATCAAAGACTCTCATGAGATTGCTGTAAATATGGCAACTGGGACAACAGTCATCTGCAGGATTGACTGGGGTGGGAAGATTTGATTCCAAGACAGCTCTCTCAATCACTACCAAGTCAGTACTGGCTGTTGGCAAGAGGCCTCACTTCTTCACCACATGTACCTTTGCATAAAGCTGCAAGAGTGTCCTTACGACCTAGTGGCTGACTTCCTCCCAAGTGAATAATTCAAGAGAGTGCAAGGTAGAGGCCACATGTCCTTTAGTACCTAGCCTCAGATGTCACCAGCAATTCCACAATCTCCTATTGGTTCCAACTGGTCAATCCTATTTAACAGGGGAAGTGAGCCTCAATGGGGCAAACTTAGAGGTTGCCTGCCACAATTTGCAAAACTACAATGGCATATTGTTTAGAAGGCATTTCAGAAGTAACTATAAACATGCATAGGATATTTCAAGTAATATGCATTCAAATCAGCATCCCAGCCAAACAGTCTGAGAACTCAGAGTTGTATTGTTTTCATGTTGGCGCATTATCTGGTAAAAATAACAGGCTTTTCAATGGTACATAACTGCTATTTTTCCACTCCAAAATGTAGTGCAAATGTGCCAGTCCTCACACAATGCTAAAGCATAGGTTCCTTACTAAAAGTCACAGCGTGTTAGAGAATAAGGCTCAGACGGAAATTATTTTATACACATGAAGTATTTTGTCTACGTTTTGTTGTTACTGCAAATAACAGTCAATGAAATAAGAGGAATGGAAATAAATGTCTGAGTAAAAGGGAGATACAGCAGTTGCATCTGGTTGGCGTATTATAAAATATAGCCTTCCTTTTGAAAGTAATATAAGCAGTAAGGAAAGAATTGAAATCAAAGAGGAATCTCCAACTGGTTTAAGGACCGTCTAGTTTGACCTCTCAATTTTACCAATGAGGAAACTAAGGCCTAGCAAATTTAATTGACTTGTCCAAAGTCACACAGTAAATTAACCAGTTATATATTCAGAGGAGATTTCAAAGGCCTGGGGCTCCTTTCCCTGAAATAATTTTGAATTTCTAAAACATTGAAAAACAAGTCAAAAATATAAAGTTGAATCGAAACAATTATTTATTATCAACTAGATAAATAGCCAAAGTGATTGCTTGGTAGACTGCAAGGATTCTCAACATTTTTGGTAACATAAATTTGGTCCAACAACTTTGCATTGTGAAGACACCTCCGATCACTGGAGGAAATCTTTGTTTCTAACTTGAAAATTTCAACTTGAGGTATTGTTTTAAATTAAAGGAACATTTTGGCACTCTTAAGAAGACATTGCTACAAGGCAAAATACTTCCGTTTCTCTTTCTTTTCAAAAATGCTCTCATGAAAATAAAGTTCTTTAACGTAGGAAGCACTAATCATAGAAAATAATTTCACATCGTGCCAAAAATTCTGATCAGATGAAACTGTTATTTTGTAGCTGAATGCCTCTTTAGTTGGCATTTTACAAGTGTGTTTTAGGGATTGTTTTTCAAACGGCAATGTGACTCATTGCCTGCTTTTAACTCTGCACTGTCTGCTTCTCTTTAGTGTGCAAAACTTTCTGACTGTTGTAATTCTATTTTCATGCCACATTACCAGAGAAAACATTTTCCCAAACAAACAATTGCTGTCAAAAGACAGAAGATGCACTGTGTATCTTGGCTTCTAGTGAATGAGAATAACTCATAATAGCCTATGGTATGGTTTAGAAATGTCACTGTCTCATGTGGAAACTGAATGAGTGTAATATATGCTAAATGTCAAATCTTAGTTTCTAGGAGGTGAAAGAGGTCTTTGGACTAATTAATTAGAAAATGTGAAAATTAATGAGCGCTGTAGATGAAGAAACATAGTAATGATACATATGGACAAGAATTTCATTATATAATAAAGCATTTACTGAAATGTACCTACTATTAATTAAGTAGCTACTATTGATCACGGATGGTGCTGTTAGGGGTTTAAGGTCGACTTTGGGTTTTAGGGCTCGAATTGTATTACCTCTTCTATTCTCCAAGTTGTAGGCTGAATGTATCAAACACAGAAGGAAATATGGCCAAACATCTTAGAAAACAGCAACTAATGAAGACTGTTCTAGCAAAGACTTTGTAACATGGCTAATGCCAAAAGGATTAAATAAGGTCTCAGCCTATACCAACATCTACCCTTTGCCTTCACCCTACTGAAAAGCCAATTCAAAATACATTTAGTAGGATCAGTATCAATAAAACAAAGAAAAATTTTAAAATATCATGTAGGTTTGGCCAATTCTTACTCTTTAGCTGCCTAGGCTACCCAACACCCACTAGCTTGGGCTGTTAGCTGACAGGCAGGTGCTGTGTGAGATAAAATGGAGCAACAAAGAGAGCAGTGGCTTCCTTCTATGGGGAAAAGTCCTGGTGCAGCTTGCCTCTGTAAGGTGGATCAACATCTGTGCCCAGGCGGCCATACTGTTTGAGAATAGGAAGCCCCAGGGAAGGCTGAGTGTGGTGGCTCACGCCTGTAATCCCAGCATTTTGGGAGGCCGAGGCGGGTGGATCACCTGAGGTCAGGAGTTTGAGATCAGCCTGACCAATACGGTGAAACTTCATCTCCACTAAAAATACAAAAATTAGTCAGGTGTGGTGGCGTGCAACTGTAGTCCCAGATACTTACTTGGGAGACTAAGACAGGAGAATTGCTTGAACCTGGGCGGTGGAGGCTGCAGTGAGCCAAGATGGCAGAGACCCCATCAGAAAGAGAAGAGAAAGAAGAGAAGAGAAGAGAAGAGAAGAGAAGAGAAGAGAAGAGAAGAGAAGAGAAGAGAAGAGAAGAGAAGAGAAGAGAAGAGAAGAGAAGAGAAGAGAAGAGAAAGAAGGGAGGGAGGGAGGGAGGGAGGGAGAGAAAGAAGGAAAGAGAGAGAGAAAGAGAAAGAAAAAGAAAAAGAGAAAGAACGAAAGAGAAAAAAGGAAAGAGAAAGAGAGAGAGAGAGAGAAAGAAGGGAGGGAGGGAGGGAGGGAGGGAGGAACGCAGAAAGTGAATGTGATCAAGGTGCCTGCCATTGGAAGCAGGAGAAAACACCAGTCACTGATGCTCCTCTGCTAGCAATGCAGTGAACCCATCCACTAGTGAACTGTAACCCAGTGAAAGTGGGCCCCAATCAAAGAAAAGACAAAAGAAAAAAAATTTACTCAGTCTAGTCAGAAAGCTGCAGTTGGGGCCATGGATATTTCTTCCTATATTCCTCTGACAGGGAAAAAGAAAAGCAGCTTGGGAAAAATTTGATTATCCTTTTGGACAAGGCTGGTAAGTTCAAGGGAGAAGGAGTCTCCCTTATTAGGTATCGACGTGTCTCCTAAGTAATTTGAATCTAAAAGCATGGGTTCAAACCCCACCACTAACTAGCTGAATAAACTTAGGTAGTTATCATCTAGGAATCTCCATTCCCTCTAAAAAATATGAGTATCACTGCTCTCTGTAAGTTTAGTTTGAGAAATTCTCTGGGCCAATCCTGAGCAGTTCTGGGAGTCTCTTAGAGGTCTCCTGCCTTCCAAAGGAAGGGGTGGCAAACAGGACAGGATTGAGCCCTAGTCTTGCAACATGAAGCCTACGTGCCTGGGATAAGCTACTGATTTTAGTGGGAGCACATTAAACAATCTGGGTTTTCCCAGGACCAGATTCTACCCTGATTCCTTAAACTGTTCCAATTTCCCTAGACAGGAACATCTGTGGAATCCCTATGACTAAGGTGTGACTCTTCCTCTAGCTCTAGGGAAAGACCTGTTTTCTTGCAGTTGTTGACTGGATTTCACTACAAATGCTGCCGGCTGGCTAGTCATAACAGTGTGTCTGCCAGGAAATGCTGTCATCATCTCTTGAGTGTCAGCCCAAAGGTCACATGCCCTGGTTTAGTGCCATGTGCCCTGTGGCTTAGCTTCTTCTGGGGGCACTGCATACCTGGGTTAGCCCTGTTGGCTGTGGCCCACGTTTCCAATTTTCTCTCTGATTTCCCCTGGTTTGCCATGGAAGTTAGAGCATGCCTCCTGTTTAAGGCTATGGTTCACCAATCTTGAGAGGTCTACAAAAGTGAAGGGCCTGACTGCATTGTGAACAGCACAATAGCACCAGTCAGGGATGGACAGTGGTGCTTCTACCTAGGCAGTGCCCTCTGAGTGCAATGTAGCTAAGACATGTGCGTGGACTGCTTTTGAAGAAGGCAAGCTCTTTCCTCCACCAGGAATCTCCTTGCCCTCAACAGCAGATCTAGGTCTCCTCTCTGTTCAGCCCTCCCAAGCAAAGATATTTTCTTTGTAAAAAGTACCTATTACATGTCTCTTTCATTGATCCTACCATATTCTAACTATTGCTTTTTTTTTAGTTTTATTATTATTATTATAAAGTTCTGGGGTACATGTACAGATCATGCAGGTTTGTTACTTAAGTGTGCACGTGCCATGGTGGCTTTTTTTTATAATAAGTACCCTTTACATATCTCCATTGTTTCACTGACGACCCCATAATGTATTAATCACTACTAGGTTTAGGTCTCTTTTTCAATTTGGTTGCAATTTCATTAAGGCCAGGACCCTATATCTCTGTACTCTCAGTACCTACCATTATGCCTGAGGCATATTTGGTCCTCAATACATGTGTTATATCAATGGTCCCCAAACTTTCTGGCACCAGGGATCAGTTTCATGGAAGACAATTTTTCCAAGGATGGGGGAGGAGGTATGGTTTCAGGATGAAGCTGTTTCACCTCATTAGATTCTAGTAAGGAGCATGCAACCTAGATTGCTCACATGCACAGTTCACAATAGCGTTCATGCTCCTGTGAGACTCTACTGCTGCCGTTGATCTGACAAGAGGCAGAGCTCTGGCAGTAACACTCACTCACCTGCCACTCACTTCCTGCTGTGTGGCCTGGTTCCTAACGGGCCATAGACCACTATCTGGGGACCCCTGTGTTATATGGCTGGGCACACAGATGGATGCATAAATGAATAAATGAATCCTACAATTGGACTGAGGTATCATGGCATATAATGTACAAGATCAGTACCTGTCCATCGCAGACTATTGTAGTAATATGGGAAACCACTGCCAAATCCCTATCTATAGGGCAAGATGTTGAAGCTATGGCACAGATTCCCCCGCTCCATGTTTTACATCTCTGAAATGGTGAGGCATCTCTCAAAAATCCCTGCTGGTCAGACAGCAGTCAAGATAGGGGTGCCATGGTGCGTGTGTGCATCCAGAGTAGAAAGGTAGGTGTCAGTGGTGTGGATGGAATTCCTGGAAAGGTTGGTTGGAGCATTTTCTTAAAAAATACAGCATCACTGGCACTCATGATGCTGTAGACGACAGTTTTATGTGAAAAAAAATCATATCTACTGCCTCAAGTCAAAGTTTTCCAGAGAGCCAGTATCTGAACATAAAGAAGTTTTAGGAATACTTTAACCAATTTAATTTGCTATGTTTTCTTTTTTAGAAATGCATGAGTGTTATATCATAAAAATTTATGCCTAAACAAGTCTAACATAGTTCTTTCAATAAGTAGAAAATAAAAACTTTAAGTGAGAGAAGGATATTATATAAATTTAACTGACAGCATTTTTTTCTTTTTGGTAATTTTAGTGTTTCTTATAGTGAATGACATTATATTCCATGAAATATGGAGTACTTGCTGCAAAATTAGTGATATTTTTCTCTTTGGGGAAACAAATGGGTTTAGCAAATTTTAACTGTTAACTCTTTTATTGAAGTAAAGGTACACCGAGCTCTGCATGTACCTTTCTCAGAAAGATGAATTCACACTGTTGCAATAAACAGAACACATGATGCCTGCAAATTTCCTGGAAGAAGTTTCTCTATCCAAATTGGGTCTTTGTTATTGTTTAATGATGCTGCTGAAAAAAAGAGGACAGGCCCAGAGGAACCACATTTAAAACAGTTGATATGTTTTCCTCAGCAGTCAATCATTTCTGCCTCTATATACTTCCCAGTTCCCATCCCAAAAGGGAAGTAACCAAAGTTAGGATGACTGAGCCCTGTCCTCAGTCATCCTAACTTTGAGGCAGACGTGAGGTTGGTGCCAAATCCTCTCTTTCTTCACATCTTCTTAGATGATGAAAAATAAAAGGGAAATAACAGTAATAAAGGAAAGAATCTTATTAGCAGACAGCTAAACAATTACAGGGAAGCAGGAAACCCTTCAGAGAGTCTCTGGTGTCTCTTCATGTTCTGAACTTTCTGCCTTGCTCTAATGATAAAGAACCAAAATTAGACCTCACCTAAGTGGAAGCCAACACTGATATTTTGGCAAGGGCCCAAAACACATACAGGAGTCCTAGGACTGCTATCTCTACATTTTCTTCTCCCTTCTCAAACTGCTCTATGACTTTCAAATTCTTCTCTCGCCCTCCAGTTGCCCTCCAAGAGAGAGAGAAGCAGTACTGGCAGGAGATAAACGATATCCTTTGCCTGTGTTACACCGATGATGCCTGGGACAGTGAAGGGTCCTGGATGTAATGCAGACAGTCCCTGCTGATCCAAGCAGAGGAAACATGTGACTAGA
The DNA here is from genome assembly GCA_963575295.1 of Alouatta caraya. NCBI lineage: Eukaryota > Metazoa > Chordata > Mammalia > Primates > Atelidae > Alouatta > Alouatta caraya. The sequence goes on from CAUYUD010095649.1 coordinate 27,754, forward strand.
GGAATAAATAAAAGACTCCTTCTCACACGGATGTCCCCAGTGCGTAATTATGGTAAGGTCTGTAATTTCCAGCAGTATCATTTAGGCTCTTGTCTTTTCAAAGCTCACAGTAGATTGTAAAAATGCTGATTTACCACCTTTCTTGGCCAATTGTCTCTGGAAATGCTCACCCTACTCCACCTGATGCTTAATAAAAAACTGGTGTCCAAAAGAGTTAGAGGGTCATCTCTAAATTCTACCTTTGATCCAGGAAGAAAAAAATAACAGTATTTATTGTTTGGGGAGTCCGAAACAAAGAAAGCAGGAAAGAGAGAAGAAAAATTTGATATCCCAGGAGAGTCAAGTCCCAAATCCTCTCCATCAGCGTCCTCCAATATTTGTGGTCCCTGTCATGTTGGTGGCCTTTGCTCAGGTACCCAGCTAGGCTCCAAAATTGCATAAACACTTAACTATGTTGTTTTGGAGAGAAGCAGCTACACATACCACTTTAAAGAAATTTAATTACTGTATCTCTTTTCTTCAAACATGTGGGGTTCTCTAAAGAGCTAGACACCACCCTGAGCAGGTTTCACATGGCATGGCAGCTGCTGTGAGCAAAGGGGAGGATGTGTGGAGGCCGTGAGGTAGCATCTCGTCTGAAGGAAATGAAATACTGCATGCAGAGGGCTTATTAAAAGCTTCATGCTTGAAAAATCCATAGTAAAGACAAGTCTTGGGAAGCAGACAGTTTCCCCTTTTGCTGGTCATGTTAACTTTATAGTTGGAAACACGAATGCGATTTTGACATTTGTATGGACTTAGCAGGGGGAAAGAAGACAGCAAAGCATGAAGACAATTTTTATTGGAAAAACATGGCCCAGAACAAAGCTGCTCAAGGCATGCTTTGCCAGTGATTAAGGTGCAGTCTTTCTTCTGGTGGTCGTGCATCCATATTGTTACAGGTATAGTAAATAAAAAACAAACAAACAAACAAACAAACAAAACCCAGCAGCTCAGTGCTAGCAGGGCCATGACTCTCCTTCTAAACCAGCCCTACGAAACGACTCTAGAATTATTTTTTCCCAAGATATTCCAGGACGTTATATCCCTAGCAGCAGCAAGACAGCTCACTGTCTCCCCCAAATGTAAGTTTTTAACAATTTAACTAGCTTTATTTTTTAATTTTAAAAATAAATTTTATGTTTAAAATTTTTGGATTAGTAATTCATGTATATGGTATAAAATTCAAAAGGTGAAGATAACTGAAAGGAAAAGCCAAAATAGACAAATGGGATATAATTAAACTTAAGAGCTTCTGCACAGCAAAAGAAACAATCATGAGTGTTGAACTGGCAACCAACAGAATGAGAAAATGTTTTTGCAATCTACCCATCTGACAAAGGGCTAATACCTCTATTACATCTTTAAGACCCTATCCCCAAATACAGTTACACTGGGGGTTAGGGATTCACCTTATGAATTTTAAGGAGACATGAACCAGTCCGTAACAGTGCTGAATAGAAGTTGTCATTTCTTCCTTCATTCCTACCAAATGTAAAAGCAATGATAGAAGAAAATGGAGTGACGCCTTCACAATACTTCAAGAATTAGGGTGTTCTCTGAGAGTGCTGTGGGTACAAAGTTACTTCTTAGCGAGGTCTACAGTATTTCACTTTAGAACCATCCACCTTCAAGTGATAAACCTCACAGGAACCCACACTGTGATGAATACTCTCAAAAATAAAGAGGAAAGGGGAAATTGGAAATGGAAAACACCTGGGGTTGCCTATATGCCCATCTGCTCACTTTAAAAAGTTATCAATGGCAAGATGAATGTCAAGGATAAGGTAATAACAGAACAGGAGAAAAGAGAATTAACTGTTGAGAATTAATTTTATTAACTAAAGTTGTGGCTCAGAAACAAGCTACAAATAACCAGAACTAAAAATGGATCAGAAAAGAAAAAGTGGGCTCAAAATCCAAATTGTATCAATGAAGAATGGGAGGGGAAAGAAGGAAAAAGGAAAAGCAGCAAAACCCCTAACATCTCTCAGCAGTTACGAAGGCTTAAAAAACTGTCTGGAAAGTTTTAAAATGAGGATTATAGCTTTAATAATGTTAGTGGAGTGGCTCATAAATTGATCATAAATATTTTTATTTTAAAATGGAGAGTAACCTTTTAAAAGCATATCGTTAGGCCAGGCGTGGAGGCTCATGCCTGTAATCCCAGCACTTTGGGAGGCTGAGGCAGGCAGATCACGAGGTCAGGAGATCAAGACTAACCTGGCCAACATGGTGAAACCCTGTCTTCACTAAAAATACAAAAATTAGCCGGGCGTGGTGGTGCGTGCCTGTAATCCCACCTACTCTGGAGGCTGAGGCGGAAAAATCACTTGAACCTGGGAGGCAGAGGCTGAAGTGAGCCGAGATTGCATCACTGCTACACAGCGTGGAAAAAAGAAAAAGAAAAGAAATACGTCTTTATACAGAAAACAAAGTATAACATAGTCATTTATTGAACTATACATCAAAAATCAAAAGAGACGGCAGAGGGCAAGAAGACATAAAGTGAGGTGACAGCATGGTGGCCGTGAAAATGGATGTAAGTGGCCTGTCTCGAGCTATGTGAAGATTATGATTTTTAAACGTTAGTGTTAAGTTGTCCATAAGATATGCCTCTGCTTCGGTGTCAGAAAGATAATAAAAGCTTAAAAATGAATTATTGGGTCCAAATATGCCAGCTGAATTCAAATCAAAGAATAGCAAGATTAATTCTGGACAGCACAGTGCTTAAAAGTAAAAACTTTACATAAGACTTGCAAGGGCATAAAGCAAAATCTGTTAAAATACATAAGAAAGCAAAAACATGCTTGGGTGTAAGAATAGAATTTACTATTATCAGTCTATTACAGACCCAAGTATATAGAAATTAAATGAGGACATAAAAAAATGGATGACAGTATAAAAAAAGTACATCTAATAGACTTATTTCAAATCTTGTAATGCAAAAATATATTACTTTTTCTTTTAAAGTATACGTACGCCGGGCGCGGTGGCTCACGCCTGTAATCCCAGCACTTTGGGAGGCCGAGGCGGGCGGATCACGAGGTCAAGAGATCGAGACCATCCTGGTCAACATGGTGAAACCCCGTCTCTACTAAAAAATACAAAAAAAAAAAAAAAAAAAAAATTAGCTGGGCGTGGTGGCGCGCGCCTGTAGTCCCAGCTACTCGGGAGGCTGAGGCAGGAGAATTGCTTGAACCCAGGCGGCGGAGGTTGCAGTGAGCCAAAGTCGCGCCACAGCACTCCAGCCTGGCGCCGGGTGACGGTGTGAGACTCCATCTAAAAAAAAAAAAAAAAAAAAAAAAGTATACGTACACGGTCTGTAAGCAAAAAATGGTCATATACGAAATCATAAAGAAAACATTGATAAATACCTCATGGCAGAGTTTTTACAGCTATTGTTTTCAGATCAAAATGCACTGAGTTAAACATTCATAATACATGTTAAAAAGAAAAAACTCAAATATATAGAAACTAAAAATGACATCCTACACATTGCTGTGTGTAAAACACGAGAGCGAGAGAGTTAAGACAATGAAAGCAAGAAGGGAGAATGAGCTGAAAACAAATCCCATCAGGAGAAAATCAAACAAATCTAAGAGTAGTGGTAATACTAGTGTTACTAAAAACTAGAACTTTGAGAGGAAAACAATAAAACAGAAAAGCTCCGGGTCAATCTTTTAACAATATCTGAAAGACAAAACAGATCATTAGAAATGAGAATGAGAATCTAGTACCTAAGAGGAAAGGAAAAGTGTAAGGTGTGTAGCAATAATATTACATACAGTTGCATGATGAAGAATTTACAAATTTTAAGAATATTCTTTACATGTCTGTGTGTGTGCGCGCACAGGTCCGTGGTCGTGCGGGTGTACACATGAGAATCACATAGCATATGCAAATGTACCCCCAAAACAGGCGGAGCTAAAAGCAAAAAGGAAGCAAGGACATGTCATTGTAAGTTCTCAGTGATTGGTGGATTTGCTGATAAACCTGCCCAAATATTTAGGACACTCGTAATCTCTATCCAATACCACCAATTCTTAACCAATAAAGAAAATTTTAATTCACCCTGTTAATTTCCAATTTCCACATTTGCTGAAGAGATCATAAGGTCCCCAAGCAAGTTTCATATTGATTAAAATCTACATTAGAAAAAAAGTTTGAAATCAATTAGAAGAATATATCTGATAATATTTTTAGGGGCTGAGGGTAGGGGATAATTTCTTAAAGATAACAAGCACAGATCATAATGAAAAATATTTTTAAATCTGACTACATCAAAATTAAAATCTATGATTTAAAAAGCATAATAAAGTTAAACAGAAAGACTAGAAAATACATTTGTGATATCTGTAGGGACAAATAATTAATTTCCAAAATATCTAATAAATTTCACGTCAACAAAGAACAAAACCATTTTGGGAGGCTGAAGCAGGCAGATCATCTGAGGTCAGGAGTTCAAGACCAGCCTGGCCAACATGGCGAAGGCCTGTCTACACACACACACACACACACACACACACAAATTAGCCTGGCACGGTGGTGCGCACCTGTAATCCCAGGTACTCTGGAGGCTGAGGCAGGAGAATCGCTTGAACCAGGGAGGCGGAGGTTGCAGTGAGCCAAGATCACGCCACTGTACTCCAGCCTGGGTAGCAGAGTGAGACTCTCAAAAAAAAAAAAAAAAAAAAGCAAAGACAGTAACAATAACCAAGGTGATTCTGAAATGAGAAAATCAGTGGTTCATTAACATGTGAAAAGATATTCAAGCTCACCCATACTCAAGAAAAGGCAAATTAAACAAAGCGATAACATTTCATACCTAGCACATTGACAAAAATTAAATTTTAATTGTCAATATTGGTCTTGCTGAAGCTAGGGGGAAATGGGTACTCTCATACTCTGCTGGATGGTATTTAAATTTGAATAATAACTTTCAGAGCAAATTGACATTATCCAAGATCATTGAAAACATTCACCCTGTGAATGTTTCAGAAAATATTCAGCCATTCAGTTCAAGGTCTACACTTTGGATAATCTTGGGCACATATTCAGTAAAAAGACACACTCACTACGGGCTTGTTTAAAACAGCAAAAAGAATTGAAATGTATTTAAATAACAATAAAGAAATACATAAATAAACTGTAGTGATAAAAGTCCCACTGTTGAAAGTTCCATGCACTGTATTACTTTCAATGGAAATTTTAGAAAACAAAAGAATGCTATAAACCTTTCACAGAGTCATATGGATGTTAGTAAAACCATAAAAGATGGACTGGAAGATACTATTATCAGTTCGTGACAATGATTCCTTCTGAACACCTGAGACAAGAATGACACTGGGCGTGTAAAATAAGGGAGACTTCTTTATTTAACTGTGATAAAATACACATAAATGTTACCATCTTAACCACTTCTAAGCACCCAGTGTAGTGACATTTAGTACCTATACCAGCGTTCCGACTGCAGAACGCTTTCATCTGGCAAAACTGAAACTCTGCATGTATTTTTTTTTTTTTTTTGTGAGACAGAGTCTCGCTCCGTCACCAGGCTCCAGGCTGGAGTGCGGTGGCGTGACCTCGGCTCACTGCAACCTCCACCGCCGGGGTTCAAGCAATTCTCCTGCCTCAGCCTCCCGAATAGCTGGGACTACAGGCGCACGCCACCACGCCCAGCTAATTCTTTGTATTTTTGGTAGAGACGGGGTTTCGCCATGTGGACGAGGATGGTCTTGATCTCTTGACCTCGTGATCTGCCCGCCTCTGCCTCCCAAAGTGCTGGGATTACAGGCGTGAGCCACCGTGCCCAGCCACTCTGTATGTATTGCTAACTTCCCATTTCATTCTCCCTCACTCCCTGGCAACCTCCATTCTTTCTGTCTCTGTGAATTTGACCAGTCTGGGTAGCTTATATGAGTAAAATTGTAAATGTTTATATTTTTGTGACTGACTTACTTCACTTAGCATAACGTCTTCAAGGTTCATCCATGTCGTGGCATGTGTCAGAATTTCCAGCCTTTTTAAGGCTAAGCAGTATTTCATGGCATCGATATGCAACATTTCATTCTCCATTCATCTGTCAGTGGGCACCTAGGTTGCTTTCACCTTTTGGCTCCTGTGAGCAAGGCTGCCATAAGCATGCTGTGCAAATATCTTTTGAGCCCCCACTTCCAATTCTACTGGGTATATACCTAGAAGTAGAATTAAGGGGAGCTTATTTGTGTTGAAATTTTCATATCTTTTAAGTAAAATGAAACAAGCGTTGAATCAAATATACCAAGATGTTGACAACTCTCTGATTCTAGGGGTTGTACTTTTTTGCAGTTTTCTCTACTTTGTAGATTTCTCAAAATAAACAAATTATAATAAAGAAGAAACTCTTTTTAAAAGAAATCCATAACCAGAAAGACTATAAACTAAAACATTCACTCTTATGTATATTAAAAAATCTTAAACTACAAACTAAAGAAAATCAGTAATACATAAAAAGAATGTTCTACAGACCCAAAGAGGCTTATCCAGTGAATGTGAGAATGAAGCGTCAATAAGGAGAAATCTATTAGACGTCATTGTTAGATTAAGGAAGAAAGGTCTCATGGTCATTTTAATAGTTGTGAAAATGTTATTTGCTCTAGTTAGTTTGATCAATTCTAATAAGATATGATTCTAACATGGATAAATGCGTGTTCTTCAGAAGCAGCTAAATGCACGATCTTTGGAGCCAGATGCCTGGATTCATGTCCTCTTTCTGTTATTGACTTGAGCAGTTACCAACTTCCTTGTGCCCCATGATTCCTCTGTAGCACGGAAATATTAGTTTCTTGTGAGAATCGTATGAAGTCACATATATAGAAAGAGCCTAGAACAACAGTGCCTGACACATAATGCCACATAACAGACACCAATATCAGAGTTTGTTTTGCTGGTATTGTTACAATAAAAATAGTATCTTTAGGTCAATATCCTCAAGATTATGCTCAAAGGTGACACTGTGCCAAAAAATTTTCACTTACCTCAGGAACAAAGACGCTGTCTACCACCATTTTTTTCCCATAATAATAAAGCTAACTTTTATTGAACATTTATTCTGTACTAGACACAATTTTAAGTGCCCAGCAGGAAGTATCTCATTTAATCCTCACAAAAACCCAATGGGGGAGGATTTACTATTATACCTATTTCACAGAATAAACCAAGGCACAGATCACACAAATACTGGATTTACTATTAAACCTATTTCACAGAATAAACCAAGGCACAGATCACACAAATACCGAGTGGTGTACTGGATTTGAAGTCAATGGGAAGCCAGACTCAACCTCTACACACTACTGCCTCCCAGAGGCAGGTTTATAAAACTGTGAATGCTAATGCTTTCTTTATACAAAGCTGAACATTTCTTCCTGTAGCTTTGTTTCATTGCTCTTACTTCTGCTGTGCTGGTTTCCAAGAATTCTCTTTAAATCTTTTGCATACGAAAATATTACCAATATTTACTACCAGTATATGTATTTTTTTTGAGATGGAGTCTTAATCTGTTGCCAGGCCGGAGTGCAGGGGTACGATTTCAGCTCACTGCAACCTCTGACTCCCTGGTTCAAGTGATTCTCCTGCCTCAGCCTCCTGAGTAGCTGGGATTACAGGCATGTGCTACCATGCCCAGCTAATGTTTGTATTTTTAGTAGAGATGAGGTTTCACCATGTTGGCCAGGATGGTCTTGAGCTCCTGACCTCATGATCCAGCCGCCTTGGCCTCCCAAAGTACTGGGATTACAGGCGTGAGCCATTGCGCCCAGCCTACCACCATTTTTATTACAGAGTCATGAAAAAAACATAAAAAAGAAAAGACAGTTAACAGTGCCATAGATTAATTAGAAAGAGACAAAGTACCATTATATCCCGATGGTATGACTGCATATCTACAAAAGCAGGTTTTCACTGAAAACCTCCAGAATTAAGTGTAGTAAATTAACCAGATATAAGATATACATATAAATAAAATAATAATTTCCTTGCACATTACTAAAATATAAAGAAATCTCATCTGAATTATAGCAAAATATACAAATTATTATAATAAACATATATTTCATGTGCCTTTGTAAACAAAGCATCAAACTTTGGGACAAGTTAAAAGAAATTCAAACAAAAGTAAAATATAATTCATTTTTGGATGGTGCTATTCAGGTTACATTATAAACATATAATGTATTTAGGTTTACCTAAATAAATCTATAGATTGAATACAAGGTCAAAAATAATTTCTCTCGCTGTTTTGTTGGAACTGGAAAATATCCCTAATAGTCAAAAGAAAGAATAAATAAGATAGACTAGAAAAAAATTCTGGGATGTACCAGCTATGACAGATATTGAAATGTATTGAAAATCAACAATAAAAAAGAGTCTTGGCACAAAGGAAAACAAATATTATAATCTCTGTGTGTGTGTATGTGGGACTTTTATGTATAACAAACAAAAGAGCTATCAAAAATAACATACACAGAGAAAAGGGAAGAACTACTCAATATAATGTTTGCAAAATCAAAGAAATTGAGAAAAAGCAGGAAGCCCTATAACTCATACAAATCTAACACGGAAATAAATCTCAGCCAGATTGGAGATTTTAAAGAAATTGACCACAGAGAGTTAAAATGAAACAGAAATGGATATTTAACAAGTGACAGAAGTAATCACAAAAAGATAGGTAATTTATAATATTAAACGAAGAGATACATCTCTATGTTCTCCAAAAATTAAAAAAAAAAAAAAAAATAGAAAGCAAACAACAAATGCAGGAAAAGCATTCTGGAGGTATCCTTATCAGCCCCATTGCAGCAAAGTGACATTCTGTTTCACTGTCTCCCCCGACTCTCTCTCTCTCCTCTGCACCGTTAGGAAATGGGGCATACATAACTCACCTCCACGTATCACTGAATGTGCTACACCCACAATAAATGCGGAACTGCCGAACTGAACCATTCATTATATTAGTGGCAGAAGGAAAATGGCTATTTACAAAAGACGGAATCCAACCAGAAAACCGACACATGGAAACAGATTTCCGCTCCCCCGTGATTACAGAACCCCAACTTAAAACAACCAGGCATTTCTATTTTTCACCTGTGCCATTAGCAAAAAGCCGAGCAAAAGCACAGGCTCGCGGCCTCAGGCAGCAGGACAGCCAGGCTGCGGCCACCCCCGCCCCGCACGGGAGGGGAAGCTGCTGACCTGCGGGGTTTCAGCGTTGCTGTGTGTTTGATCTGCTTATAAAAAACGCAGTAAAACCCAAGCGTAGGCAGCTTGGCGGCCCGAGACCGTGAATGCCCCGTCCTTCTCTAGCCCTAGTTACTGAAAACCCTCCAAGGGCGGGTCTAACTTCCTCTCCCTGTTCGTCTGGGTCAGGTTTTCAGGCAGCCACGGTACTGGGTGGACGCGGGGAACACCATCTGTCAATTTCGTGGCCGCCACAGCATGGCGATTTTGAATCTTGCAATAAAGCAAGATGAATGGGCTCGACTTCAGCGGGTCTGACATTTCAGCGACAAGGGCTGTATCCGCCAGGTTTCTGCGCCGCTCTCCTCTTTGTTTCTCAGCCGTTTTGTAATCTCAAGCCAGGTCCCTCATGTTCCCTGGGGTTCCTCAAGGGAATCGTGTAAAAGGGACATGTCCTGTGAGCTAGGAAAAGACGAATCACCCTGATCTCCTCTGTTCAAAGCCCAGTGGGGACTTCGGTGGGAAACGGGCCCTCCCAGCCCGGGTGTTGGGAGGAAGCACTAGTCACTTCATGGTTTTGGTAACCATTTATCCATCAACACGTACTTACCACGCGCCCAGCAGTGTGCAGCCAGAGGGGACACACAAGGCGTGGTCACTGCACCGGGGAAGCCAGGCGGGACACAGTGAGTCAGATGCTGGGGACAGGGCTCTTGGAGAAAGCAGGACTTGAGCAGGACTTCACAAGGAGAAGAGACGTTTCTTCAGGGAGAACAACAACATGGGGAGACGTTCCCAGGTGGACGACGAGAGGCGGCAGGAGGAGACGGCTGTGGGAATGCCACGTTATCTTAGGCCACCATGGCTTCCTGCCTGCTATTTCCTCACCTACGACTCCAGCTCAGACCCAGCTCAAGATCCATTCCTGGGCTCCCCTTCTTCAGAGCCTTCCCTGCCTGCCGCCCCAAAGAGAAGCAACTGCCCCTTCTCTAGCCTCCTCTGCCTCCGACTTACGTTCCCAGCGTTATACTCTACACTGACTCATTACTTTTATTGTTTGAAATTTTTATTTACTGCCTTATCGGTATTTATACATCTGTCTCCTGAGAGACTGTGCTTCCTACAAGTAGCAGCACAGTGTCTGAAACACAGCAGGTACTCTGAAAATATTTCTTGCACTTAATCAAATTAATGAAAACTAATCGGTATACAAGTGAGGAGGAGCTTGGACAAATGCCGATGGAGAAGGGGAGGAGAGCACCATATAAGTAATAGCTGCTAACAGCTCACCTGTTTACCTAGCATTCACAACTGTTCACGTATTTAAGTGCTTTGCATGTATCCATTCATCTTCACAACAAACTTATGAGAAAGGTGCTACTAATATCCCCATTTCACAGATGAGGGTGTGGAGATGGGGAGGTCAGGGAACTCATCTGAGCTCTCTGGGCCAGCTGGGGAGCAGGCAGGGTGGAGCTGGGCCCTGAAGGCAGTGGACTGACTGCAGAGCCCGCTTTAACCATGATGCCTGATGCCCAGCTGCCCCTTGTCACTGCAGGCCACGTGTGCTTAGAATCCTAAAGTCTGAGAGGGAAATCTCGCCCCATTCCCTGTTTAGTACAAAAATGGCCATAACTAAACTTAACAAATAGCTGTGTATTTTCTGTTTGTTTAAATTCAAGCTTTATTAGTTGCCAAGGCAACCTATGGTTTAAAGTATAACAGGAGGAAACCTAATTTAAAAGAAAACAACGGTCTGGGCATAGCGGCTCACACCTGTAATCCCAGCACTTTGGGAGGCCAAGATGGGGAGATCACCTGAGGTCAGAAGTTGGAGACCAGCCTGGCCAACATGGTGAAACCTTGTCTTTACTAAAAATACAAAAATTAGCTGGGCATGGTGGTGGGGGCCTGTAATCCCAGCTACTCAGGAGGCTGAGGCCAGAGAATCACTTGAACCTGGGAGGGGGAGGTTGCAGTGAGCAGAGATGGTACCACTGCACCCCAGCCTGGGCAACAAGAGTGAAACTCCATCGACAAAAAGAAAGACAGTGAAATGCATGTAAAAAGAGGTCTGTCAAACTCTGTGGGATTTACAGTAAGAACATGGGACATACAAATA
>CAUYUD010095651.1:0-16536 GCA_963575295.1 Alouatta caraya
TGTCACCCAGGCTGGAGAGCAATGGCGCAATCTCAGCTCACTGCAGCCTCTAGCTCATGATTTTTAATAAGGACTGTGTCTAACAGTCCCTTTGCAATACTCCTGAAGATGTAACAATCCTCCTTCATGAACTAGTACAAGCCGGCTCCAGCCCCTGGCTGATCAGAGTTCTGCTGAGCTCAGGATGCCTGTACCCGGACGGTCCATGTCCCGGCTCTCATCAGCTGGGCTGACGGTTTTGATCCCATTGCCGCTGATGCATAGAACTTGCTCCCTCACCAGTTTCTGTAAGAAACCCAATCTCACCAAGCAGTTCTTGAAATGTGTGGTTTCTACTAAAGATTTTTGGGTCACAAGGCATAGTGGACAGCTTTCCATTAAATGACTCTCACAGATAGATGTCTTTCTGAATTCTACTTTATTTGAGGATAGTGTATAATCCGTTTTCACGCTGCTGATAAACACATACCCAAGACTGGGTAATTTATAAAGAAAAAGAAGTTTAATGGATTCACAGTGTCACGTGGCCAGGGAGGCCTCACAATCATAGTGGAAAGCGAAAGGCACATCTTACATGGTGGCAGACAAGAGAGGAAGAGAACCAAGTGAAAGCGGTTTCCCCTTATAAAACCATCAGATCTGGTGAGACTTATTCACTACCTCGAGCTCAGTATGGGGGAAACTACCCCCATGATTTAATTATCTCCCTTGGGGTCCCTCCCACAACATGTGAGAATTATGGGAGCTACAATTCAAGATGAGATTTGGATGGAGACACAGCCAAACCATATCAGACAGTATTTTTTGTTTTTCTTTTTCTTCCTTCTCTCTCTCAGTATGCATGGAGTACCAACTTCATTGTCTCCTCCCTTGGGTTCCTTCGGTAGGAAGAAATGAAACCATTCCTTTCCACCCCAGGCAGAGCAGGAGCCTTCCTCACCTCCTCACCAGTCTCAGCCCCTCTCAGGACACAGACAAGCATCTGAATCCAACAAAGAGTTGGTGGGAGAAAGCCCCAGCATCCGAATCCTATCCCACTTCATTTGCATCTCTGAAAGGCACGAGAAAGGTGGGCCATTCCACTCCCACCTCCAAGCATCCCCTTCTGCCTTCACTGTGATGCAGGCAATCTATTCTGTTTGGCTATTTTACTTTCCTAAGAAAGTGTTAGTGAAATGATTATTTAATTAGAATCCCAGATTTAACCAAAGCAGGCCTCAAGGCCAAAAGGTACTGGCCCTTCCATCTCTTGGGTGTTTAATTTCTCCCCCAGGTGCAGAAGGAAAAAGGTTTTGAGTAGACCCAGTTACAGGCTGATTCCTAGGAATGGAATTAGGTCACTGGCCACAAGCTTCTTGTTATTGGAACCAATTCGTATTTCCAGCAGGCAAGTTTTTAGACTAAGTCTGAGGTTAAACATGGTGAGTTATTTAATTTCTTCTACCTCTGCTCCCCTGCAGCATCTCCTCAGAACCCCAAGGGAGTTTTGTATTAAAACAGAATGTGAGTTCCAAGGAGAAATGTGTCCACGAGGAAAGCTATGGGCAGGGACAGGGACAAAGCTAGTCTTCTTTAAATAGAGGTGGGGAGGTGTCTTAGTTGGCTCAGGCTGCTGTGCCAAAATACCATAGCCTGGGTGACTTAAACATAGAAATTAATTTTTGCATTGGTTTGGAGGCTGTTAAGTCCAAGATCAAGGTGCAGCAGGATTTACTCCTGGTGAGGGCTCTCTTGGCAATGGCTGCCTTCTTACTGTGTCCTCCCATGGTGGAGTGAGTGAGCAAGCTCTGGCCTCTCTTTCTCTTCTTTTAAGGACACTAATCCCAGCCAGGCTAGGTGGCTCACACCTGTAGCTCCAGCATTTTGGGAGGCCCAGGTGGGCGGATCACTTGAAGTCAGGAGTTTGAGACTAGCCTGGCCAGCATGGCAAAACCCCGTCTCTATTAAAAATACAAAAATTAGCTGGGCGCGATGGTGTGTACCTGTAATCCCAGCTTCTTGGGAGGCTGAGGCAGGAGAATCACTTGAACCTGGGAAACGGAGGTTGCAGTGAGCTGGGATCGTGCCACTGCACTCCAGTCTGGGTGACAGAGCAAGACTGTCCCAAAAACATGCACACAAACAGAACACGAATCTCCTCATGGGACCCACCCTCATAACCTTATCTACACCTAATTACCTCCCAAAGGTTCCACCCTTCAAGTAGCTTCACATTGGGAGTTAGTACTTCAACATGTGAATTTTGGAGGGGACACAAATGTTCAGTCCATAACAGAAAGGAAAGAAAGGAGGGAAAACATAAAAAAAAATAATAATTAAAAAAAAAATCTAGGCTGGGAGTCATGGCTCATGCTTGTAATTCCAGCACTTTGGGAGGCTAGACAGCAGGATCACTTGAGCGTAGGAGCTCAAGACCAGCCTGGGCAACATAGCACAGCCCCGCCTCTACAAAAAATAAATAAATTAGCCAACTGTGATGGTGCACACCTGTAGTCCTAGCTACCTGGGAGACTGAGGTGGAAGGATTGCCTGAGTCCAGGCACTGGAAGCTGAAGTAAGTTATGATCATGCCACTGCACTCCAGCCTGAGTGAGAGTGAGAACTTGACCAAAAAAAAAAAAAAAAAAAAAAAAAAAATTTGAGTGTATTCGTCTTCTAGGGCTGATACACAAAATGCAACAAGCTAGGTAACTTAAATTTATTGTCTCAGAGTTTTAGAAGCTACAAGTTCAAGATCAAGGTGAAAGTAGTGTTGATTCTTTCTGAGTCTGTAAGTAAGAATCTGTTCCATGTCTCTCCCAGCTTCTAATAGTGTCAGGCTTTCCTTGGCTTGTAGATGGCTTACTCCCCATGTCTTCCCATCATCTTCCATCTGTGTGTGTCTGCCTCTCCATCCATATTTCCTCTTTGTATAAGGATACCCGTCACATCGGATTAAGATCCAGCCTTATGACGTCATCTTAACTCGACCATCTGCAAAGACTGTATTTTCAAATAAGGTCACAGTCACAGGTACTGAGGGTTGAGATCTCAATATGTTTTTGAGGGACACATTTTGGCCCATAACATCTAGTATAACACCTTTGTCTTTTAATTAGGTATTTAGCTCATTTATGTTTTTAAAAATTACCAATACATTTGGGTTTAAATCTATACTGACTTCTTGTATTCTATATCTTTCTTTTACCTGTCTTTTCTGCCTTCTTTTGGGTTATTGTTAACTTTTTCCTTCCCATTCATTGGAAATCGAGCATTCTGTTTTCTGTTGTATTAACGGTTACTCTAAAAATTAGAGCATGCCTACTCATTAGAGTCATCTAAAGTTAACCATACTTTTGCTTCTTCCTAAAGAATGCAAGGACCTTAGCAAACTTTAACTCCATTTTTATATTCTGGCCCCCACTTATATATTATTGTTGCCATACATCTTAATTTTTTTCTTTTTTAGCCCTTCCAGACATCATTATTGTTGTTTTATACAGTCATTTTCATTTAAATTCACCTGATTATTTACCATTTTAAAAAATTTCTTCATTTTTGCATATCAGACCTTCCACTCAGGTTCCTTTTCATTTTGCCTGAAGTGAAATGAAAAGAAACTCCTCTAATATAGGTCCTCTCAGTTTATCAAAACTCTCAGTTTTTGTTGTTTGGAAGTATCTTTATTTTACTTTCACTTTTGGGAAAAAAAAACACTTTTTTTTTTTTTTTTTGCTGGGATAGAAGTCTAGGTTGTCAGTTATTCCCTTGAAGCATATAGAAGGTATTCTATTTTGCTGGGTGTGGTGGCTCATGCTTGTAATCCTAGCACTGTGAGAGGCCAAGGCGAGCAGATCACATGAGATCAGGAGTTCAAGACCAGACTGGCCAGCATGGTAAAACCCCATCTCTACTAAAAATACGAAAATCTGCTTGGCATGGTGGTGCCTGCCTGTAATCTGAGCTACTTGGGAGGCTAAGGCAGGAGAATCACTTGAACCCAGGAGGCAGTGGTTGCAGTAAGCCAAGTTTATACTACTGCACTCCAGCATGGGTGACAGAGCAAGACTCTATCTCAAAAAAAAAAAAGATATTATATTTATATTCTGGGTTCATTGTTGTAGAGAACTCAACTACTTTTCTAGCTTATTTGGGTGTTTCTTGAAAAGCAACTTGTATTTTTAATCTAATTTTAAGATTTTTCTCTGTCTTTGGTGTTTTACAATTTCACTTTATTGTGTCAACGTGTGGATTTATTTTTTATCCATCCTATTTAGGATTTGCTGCACTTCCTGATTTATGATTTGAAATCTTTCATCAGCTCTGGAGAATTCTCTGCTATTATCTCTTCAAATATAATCTCCTTTCCATTCTCTATATTCTTTTCTTCTGAAATTCTAATGTTTCAAACTTCTCATATTCTCCATGTCTTTTAACCTCTTTTCCACAGTTTTAATCTATTTGTTTCTGTGCTGTTTTCTGGATAATTTCTTCTGACATATCTTTCAGTTCATTAATTTTCTCTTTAGCTATGTTTACTATGCTGTTAAGTCTATCCATTTACTTTTTAATTTTAGTTACTATATTTGCCATTTTAAAAGTTCAATTTGCTTCTTTTTCAAATTTACTGTGTTTTTTTTAAATCATTTTTTGTTTCCCAGATATATTTTCAAGCTTGTCCTTTATATCTTTATGCATAGTATCATAGTTGTTTTTGTAATCTAAGTTGAATAATTGAAATATTTTGGGGGTTGTATTGCTGTGTGTTTTTATTATTATTTCTTTCTTTCATTCTTTGCTTCCTTATGTGGTTGGGTATTTTGGACTGTTATTCATCAACCTTGAACAATTATTTTTGAGACTTCTTTGAAACCTTTCTCCAGATATCATGTGTTTTCTTTTGCCTTTCCAGACACCTGAGACACTGTCATATTGGGTAATTTTTTAACTAAATTCACAGCTAAAGTTTCCTTGATCACCCCAGTTCTGTGAATTTGGGATATAAATCTATATGAGTTCTGGCTTGTAGCAATATCTTCTCAGAGATTCTGCAAATCCTCTCAGTTTCAACACGTCACTCCAATCTCTGCAGGTGTCATCACATGGCGTTCTCTCCAAACAGGTGTCTGTGTCTGTATCAAGTTTTTTTTCTTATAAGCACACCAGTCATTGGTTTAAGACCAACCCCAATTCAGTATGCACTCATCTTAAGTCAATTACATCTGCAAAGACCCTATGTCTAAATAAAGCCAGTATTTGCAGGTACAGGGGATTAGAACTTGAACATGTGTCTTTTTAGAGAGACACAATTCAGTGCGCATAACACTGACGTAGAAAACTGCCATTATCTCATCCTAACCACCTAGCTTGACCTCATCTTGCACCATTCTGACTCTTGCCCACAGTTCTAACCACTCTGATTTCTTGGTTCCTTGAAGAAGCCAAGCTTTAGGATGTTTGCACAAGCTGTTCTATCTGCCTGGAAAGCTTTCTCCAGTCACGAGCCACCTCTTGCCACTCAGATCCTGACTTAAATGTCACCCCTTTATAGGCCTACACTGGTCACCTGGTTGCTGTCATTGAGACAAGAAGTTTACCTTCCTCATTCACAGCTGGATCTCTAGCACCTAGAACGGTTCCTGGCACATAGTAGTGCCCAGGAAGTTTTTGTTGAATAAATGTCTGTCTGATTGAATGAATGATTTTTTTTTCTTTTTTAGTTTTGGCTTAAATGATGCCACTTGGAAAGGATAACTCTTTAAAAAGCAATACTTAGGAACCATTTCAAGATGGGATTGGGAGCATGTTTCTCAGAGGGGATCATCTGCGAGGTGTGAGGGAAAAGGGTGGGTTTGCAGAGATTTACGAAGATGTGATCCCAAGAGATAAGCATGGAAAAGGTAGATGTGGGTTCCAGGAAAGATGGGCAGTTTCCTCCTCCTGCCATCATGGCGTGAAAAAGAAACTTGGGACTTATTTGCATTTGTGGAATTTCTAAAGGTAGCAGTAATAATACTAACACCAATAATGGCAATGAACATTTATTGAGTTCTCACTTTGCATTATGCTAACCTTCTGCATTTAATTCTGACTACATCCCTGTGAGAGGGCATTCTTATCTTTAGAGATGAGGCAAGGCAGGCCCCAAGGGCCTAAGTACCGAGCCTGAGAGTCAGTGAGTGGCCAAGCTGGACTTTCAACCCAGATCCAAAGCTGGCATTCCTTTGCATGTGCCCACTGCTGCCCTAAACACATTTTAACATGTTGGCTTTGTTGGTTAACCCTCTGTAGATGTGCCAGTGGCCACTATACATCTTCATCCTTCCCCAGCCACACTCTCCATCCTCAGATCATCCACCTCTTGCTGCCAGTCTGTCAAACAATGTTTAGTTAGCATGTCTGTTACTGCCAAAGCCAGATGTTTCTAGAAAAATACTTGAGTTTTACATCAACCGACCCTCTCCCCTTTAGTGTCCTCCTGGCCACACATCTCAGTTTCCCCCCAAATTCCCTCTCAATTCTTTCCAGTGATTCTCTAGCAAGTGTCTTAGAGAAGGCCGTCCCCTGAAGGACAGCTGGAGCAAGAAATTCCCCAGTCCCGTATTTCGGTTCTGCGAATGGAAAAGAAAGAGGAGCTGATCCCAGATTCCCCAGCCCCTCTGGTGGAGACTCCAGCTGGTAGGGACACTTTGCCCTACCGCTCTGCCCCAGCAGGAGTCTCTAACGAGGCAAAGCATGGCCCCCGCCTTGGATGAGGGGTCGTCACACCTGCTGCGTTGAGGTTTTGAATCGAAGGTAAAGGTGGCAACTATATTAACATCTGGGCAGGGGTGTTGGCTTTGAAGGCCCAGGATTAGCTCCTGTGTGTCAGGGCACAGCGTTCCGTGCAGCAAGCTCCTTCCAGTCCCTTGCTGCCAGGAAGAGGCCTCTCTTCTCTCCTCCTCTCTATTCACCCAGTTTATTCTGCCACATCCTGTTTTTAATATTTTCAAAACAAACACTATTTTAGAATAGGTTTAGGTTTACAGAAGTGTCGCAGAGATAAAGCAGAGAATTCTCACGTACGCTGCACCTGGTTTCCCCCATGGTTACCATCTCATATTACTGTGGTACATTTGTCACAACTAGTGAACCCATCATAACACTGTATTATTAAATAAAGTCCTTATTACAATTTAATTAGCTTTTCCCTATTCCATTCTATTCCAGGATACCATCCACGATACCACAGAACATTTAATTGTCATGTTTCCTTATGCTCCTCTGGGCTGGGAAAGTTGCTCAGAATTTCCTTTTGTGATGGCTTTGGCAGTTTTAAGGAGCACTGGTCAGTCATTTTGTAGAATGCTCTGCAATTTGTGTTTGTCTAATGTTTTTCTCATGATTAGACTAGGGTTAGGGGGGCTTGGGGAAGAAGATCCCAGAGGTGATGTGGCATTTTCATTATATCGTGAGAGTACGTGCTGTTGACATGACTTACCACGGATGATGCTGACTTTGATCATACGATTGAAGTCCTGTTTTTCTGCTTCTCCATTGTAAAGCTACATCTCCCCTCCATTTCCATACTGTATTCTTTGGAAGGAAGTCACTATGCACAGCCCATACTTAAGGAATAGGGATTATGCTTCACCTACTTGAGGGTGGGGTGTCTACATAAATTATTTGAAATTTTCATGCGTGGGAGAGTTGTCTGTTCTTTCCTTTTTATTTACTGAGCCAACCACCTATTTATATCAGTGTGGATTCATGAATATTTATTTCGTACTTTGAGTTATAATCCATTATTGCATTATTTATTTGTTGCTCCTGTTGGTCCGAATTTGGCCATTGGGAGCTCTTTCAGTTGGCACCTGTGTCCCTGTACCCAACCCCCACCATTGTGTGTGTTTTGTTTCCTTAGTATTGTCTTACTTTCTGGCACTACAAGATGCTCTAGGCTCCCCTCGTATATTCCCTGCCGTAGTTCTAAAATCAGCTACGTCTGCGAGGAGTTTTTGTTCCTCATGTTGAAGAATGGCGTTAGAAACCGCTATATCAGCACTCTGTTTTATTTTGTCCATTTAAAAAAGAAAATAAACAGCATTTTGTTTGAGAAACCTAAGGCAACAACAACAAAGACCAATGCCCAGCCAGAGAACAGCTTGGATAGGTTGTGACAGACTGGAAGCTCTCCCATTCCACTGGGGAGAGGTTTGTGCTGATCGACTGGGTCCTACCTCACACTACAGCAATGCCTCTAGCCAGTGGGGGCGTATCTGTGCTCTTCTATTTCAAGACTTTTAGAAAATCATGAGTGACTTCCTTTTCTATACTAGGCTACTTTTGATTCTTTATATTAAGCAATGAGATTAAAATTTCTGAATGCTAAGTCAAAAGACTATTTCTACTCGTGGCTTATTATCTAGCAAAGGATATTTTTAAAAAGCCGTATACTACCCATAGTTGTATGTGACTTTTCCTTTCATTCAAAAGTTCTAGCAGTTGTTTTAGAAATTGGATGAATACAGAAGGTTTCCTTGCAACCAGGTGATTTAATCTAATCCCTGTAATTTAACTTGGGCAGAAATGAACAGAAGTAACAGCCAATTATAATTCCACTGCTTGATTTGAGGTGAGTTTAATTAACAGATCCCTCTCTAGTAATTCCTTTTTGTTTTGTTTTTGAGTCAGGGTCTGTCTTTGTTGCCCAAGCTGGAGTACAGTGGCGTGATCATAGGTCACTGCAGCCTTGATCCCCTGGGTTCAAGCAATCCTCCTGCCTTGGCCTCCTGAGTAGCTGGGACAACAAGCACACACCACCATGCCTGGCTAAGTTTTTTAATCTTTAGTATAGACGAGGTCTCAGTATGTTGCCCAGCCTGGTCTCCAGAGCTCAAGCAATCCTCCCGCCTTGGTCTCCCAAAGTGCTGGGATTACAGGCATGAGTCAATACTCCTGGCCTCTAATAAATATTAAAATGGTGAGAAAACATGAGATGCTAGGGTCATTAGGAGGTTTATGTGAACAGTAAACAGTGTGCGGATAGTTACATTTTAGTCATCATCACTGTTGTCATTTTTCTAGGGAAGAATCGCAAGTATCTTTGTGTGATTTGCTTAAAGACCATAGAGGAAAAAGTAATTTGCCAATTCTATTTTTACCCAGTGAGCATTATTATCTCTGTGTTGGGAATTAAGGGCTTTAAGCTTGGGAAGGAGGATTTAGCCGGGGTTATCACAGAAGTCAGTGCCTGAAGTCCTCAGGGACTCTGTCACCACCAGCCTCTCTGCCACAAGACATAGAAAGCAGGATATCATTCCTAGAAAGGCAGTCAGGGGACCCTTGGTGCATGACCTCCCTGAATAGCCATGGTGGCCACCACCCTCACGACATTTGGCAGGTGACGAAGCCACACCAATGTTGGGGTCACTGAGCCACAGCAGGTTTATGATCTGTCACTCCCATGACTCAGGTTTCTTTTCAATTTTGTTTGTAATACGTCGCAGTGTATTCCTACAGGGCAGGTCCTTGAATTTTGAAATGTGACACTCAGAATAAGATGAAATCTCTATTGTTATAGTTTCTGATTCATATAGAGGTTCCCTTGAGAGCCTCAAGTTGAGCACCCGTCCAGCACTGTGCAGCCAATGTGCTTGCTGTTAACTGATCTCATTTCACATTCATTTCTGCACATCCCAGTGCCCCCTCAGTGCTGCTCAGCCGCCATGCTCCATTCCCCAGCCCTCCCACTCTCCCAGTTCATGGCCACACCTACCTCCTCTGTCCTCCCACTCAGCTTCCATATCTTGGGGAAATTGGAAGCCATGGGAAGAGACCTTCTGCAAGCTCCCACCTCCACATCCACCCACCCCAGCATCCAAACCTTTACATTCTGTCTGCCTTCTTGTTGCAATAGATGAAAAACTAGTGCTTCCTCTTAGGCCACATCCTCCCTCATGCACTAAATCTCCTACCCTCTCACCTACTCAAAGCCCTTTCATGTGAGCAGTTCTCCACACGCTCTTCTGTATAATCAAGTTTTCTCTCTACTGGATTACTTTAATCAGCATTAAAACACTATCCTTCCTCCCATCTCAAAAACAAAAAACAAAGACTCCTTAAAATTATTTTTTTAAATTTTGTTAAAAAACACATAACATAAAATTTACCATTATTTCTAAAATGTACCATTATTGAGTTTACCATAAAACTCAAGTGTTAAGCACAGTCACATTGCTGTGCAGCCAGTCTCCAGAACATTTTCATCTTTCAAACTTAAAACTCTCTATCCACCAAGCAGTAAGTAACTCCCCATTTCCCCCTTCGCCCAGCCCCTGGCAACCACCGTTCTACTTTCTGTCTTTATGAATTAGACTTTTGGCTATTGTAAATAGTGTCGCCATGAACATGGATGTGAAATATTTCTTTTAGACTTGTTTTCAGTTTTGGGGGGTATATACTCAGCAATGGAATTTCTGAGTCACATGGTAATTTTATTTATAATTTTTTGAAAAAATGCCATACTCTCAGTGTACAAGGGTTCCAATTTCTCCACCTCTTTGCCAACATTTGCTATTTTCTGGGGAGTTTTCATTTTGTTATTTTTTCTTTTGTATTTTTTTATAGTCGCTATCTTAATAGCTACTAGCAAGGTGGTATCTCATTGTGGGACAAAAAAAATCTTTTAATCCTACTTTGCTCCTTTGCTATGCCTAGTTCCTGCTCCCTTTTTCGACAAAAGTACAACTCCTCAATTGCATTTCCCATGCTCTTTGCTTCTGTATTTTCACCATTGGCTCTTATCATGTTCTAACATACTGTATGATATATTTTTTTATTCACTTTTTGTCTTCCCACTCCCACTGGCCTTTAGAATGTCAGTTCCATGAAGGCAAAGATTTATCCTTATTCTATTTCAACCCACTGTGCCACCACCTTTCTTATTGATAAACTGCTAAATCTAATGGCCACTCCTACTCTTTCTTGTCTAATCAGAGCACTTAGCATGGTTAACCACGCTCTTTTCCTTGGAAGACTTTCTCCGTTAACTCCCACACTACCACCCTCTCCCAGTTTTCTTTCTACCCCATTGGGTGCTCTTTCCTGGTTTCTTTTGCTTGTTCCTTCCTCATTTCTCCAGGCTCTTCGTGTTGAAATCTTACAGGGCTCAGTGTTTGGATCCTTCTCTTCTCCATCTACACTCACTTCTCTGATGATCCCTTCCATTACTATGGTCTGAGATACCAACTCTATATTGATGATTCCCAAATGTACATCTTCATTAAGCTCTCCCCCAGAACTCTATATTCTACCAGATGCAACTGCCTAGTAACATCTGCACCTAGACGTCTGTTAAGAATCTTAAACTCGACATGTCCAAAACTCACCCTGATCTTCTCTAGCCCCCGCCTCTGTATCTTCCTTCCCTTCAAAACAAAAAATAACAACAAAAAACCTTACTCCACCTAGACCCCTCCTGGTGCCAATGCTTGAAGTCATCTTTGACTTCCTTCTCTCTCTCATATACCACATTCAATGTGTTGGTAAATTCTGTTGGTTCCATCTTCAAAACGTGTCCAGAATCTATCCACTTCTCATTACCGCCACTGCTACCATCACCACCAACCTACAGTCATCTCTCAGCTACTCCCACTTTTGCTTCTTTCAGTACCTTCTCAAGACCACAGTCAGAAAGATTGCTAAAATGTTAGTTTAGATCCTATTGTTTCCCTACTCAAAAGAGCTCAAGAGTAATAGCTAAAAGCCTGACAGTGTCCTGCAAAGCCCTGCCAACCTGGCGTTATTGCCTCTCCAGTCTCACTCTGGCCCCCCTACAGTTGCACAAACCCTCCAGGCATACTCCTGCCTCAAGACTGTGGGACTTGATATTGACATTGTCTGGAATATTCTTCCCTCAGACACTGTATGACTTACCCCCTCACCTCCTTCAAATCTTGGGGCAATTTTACCCAAGAAGTGCCTCAACCACCTTATTTAAAAATTTTAACCCAAACTACAACTCAATTGCACTTCTCATGCCCCTTCCCTCCCTACTTTCATCATCAGCTTTTACTACCATCTCATCTACTATATCATTTACCCATTTATTCTGTTTATTGTCTGTCTTCCCCCAACAGAATATCAGTTCCATGAGGCCAAAGATTTTTACGCTTGCTTTGGTTGTTTCCCTAGCAGCTGGGAGAGTGTTGGGCATGAAATAGGCTCTCAGTATATGTTTGTGGAACGAATAAATGAGTGAATATAGAATGACTGTGGAACTAGCAGTTCTAGTATTATTTCCCCATGACTATCATTATTATTATTATATCCTAAAAATCCAGGAAGAAAGTGAGGCTATAAATGAGGACTGCACACATGTTAACATAGGACACACAACCTTGCTGCTCAGAGTGTGGTCTGTGGACCAGCAGCATCAGTGGCACCTGGGAGCTCATTAGAAATGCAGAACTTCTGAATCAGAATCTGAATTTTAATGAGAACCTCTAGAAGGGTGACTGCAAAACTTGCAAAGCTTTGGTGTTGGGCAAGTGTCCCCAACCTTAACTGTGTATTAGAATCTCAGTATCTTAAAAAACTCCTGATGTGCGAGTCTCACTTCCAGAGACTGACTTAATTGGTCTGGAGTGAGGTCTAGCTATAGGTCAGAGGTGAAGAGGGGGACATGACTGACTTTCTTCATTATTTTTGGGTAGAGAGCTAAGATTAAAAGCTTGTCTCTGTACTAGTCTTGATATAAAGAGTAACGTGTTAATACGGATATCAACAAGTCATCAACTATTCATCTTCCTCTTACTCCATAAGAGCAAATGGCAGCTCTTCCTTTGTGGTTTCAAGTGAGAGCATCCAGGTGGCCACTGCTCACTATCAGAAAATGCGCTTGTGTGTGTCCAGGCCAGTTTTGTCAATCTGCTGCAGGAAATCCGCACTGAGCAGTATGTCAGCCTCTTGGAGGAATGGCTCCTGCTCTCTTTTCCAGCAGGATCCAGTGATTTGTGTAAGCAGAGAGCTTGGGAGAGAGTGAAGAGAGCTTCAGGGTTGGTCTCTGGGTGGATACAGGGAAAGCCCTGTCCACCGGATTCTAGGGAGCACAGGGTGCAGGCTGAAAACTCTCTCTCCTATCCTGCATTCTGCACTCGACGCGTTCGTGGATGCCAATTCTTTGCACCTCTGTGAGCTCCTGCACTCACTGCCTGGTACTGTCATTTCCTGGGTGGCTCCTCCGTAAGGGTTGGGTGAGAGGTGACCTCTGAGTGTGACCCCAAATACGAATCCTGAGCATGAACTTGAATCTGCAGCTCAGGCCCCGAAGCTGCGGGATGGAAATACGTGGAAGCATGATAGAGGAGCAATAGTTAACTGCCGTCTAGGACAAATTCAGGGAGGGTGTAGAGAGCATTGCCAGATTCTCATTGACCAAATGGGCTCTCTCTTCCAGATCAAGTCTCGGGTTCTCATGACTCCCTTAGCTGTCTCACCTCCACGGAGTACCCCAGAGCCCGACCTCAGCTCCATCCCTCAGGACGCAGCCACTGTCCCCAGCTTGGCGGCCCCGCAGGCTCTCACAGGTAGGTCAGCAGAATAAACTCCAAGGCTGCGATGGTCTGCAGAAAGCAGGGCAGCCACCATCTAATTGCTACTTTGTAGATTAAAGAGTTATTGCTGAGATGGCTCAAATGAGGGATTTGGTGTGCTAGCCAGGCAGCAGACAGGATGACCAGAGTCTCTGAGAGCACCAGTTTACATGTCCCACAGCTTGGATTATTTAAAGCTTGGTTTCAGTGCATCTTGGGTTTAGGTGGTTGCCTTGGTTGGAAGGCGGTGGACAGCAGGGGGACACAGGGTGGTCAGATGTTTCTTTTCAGAGTCAGGTTACTGGTGCACTGGTCTAAGCCTGCTCACCTTGAACAGGGGTCTTGTTCCTGTGTTTTCCCTTCCAGATCTCATTCCCCCTCAGTTCGACCCACTACCCTCCAACCCAGTCAAGGGAGCAGGTATCCCAATCTCTGTCTCTGGTGGGGCATCCAGCAACTGACAGTTTCATCATAATAGTAATGACAATCTGATGGTGTCACACACACACACACACACAATCCCCCTATGTCACAACCCCAGCCCCTCTCCCATCCCATTTAAATCTCTTCAGTCCCTCCCATTGCTTTTAGATGATGCCCAGACTTGTGAATCTGGCCGACAAGGCCCTGCAGTCTCCACCCTGTGGTTCACCCCACTGCTCTTCTCTCAGTCCCCAGGACTGGCTGTGGGGTCTTAGCACATTCTGTCCCTCCATCTGGAGTGATCGTCCCTTCGGGCCACCCGATTCCTCACTTATATCTCAGATCGGGCATACGTCTCTCCAGAAAGTCCTCACGAACTTTCCTGCCCGGATCCCCGATATGGGCTCTTCTAGCCTTTCCCCATGTTTCTCACAGCCACAGTCGCACATGGTCTTACATCAGCTCATGGGATTATCTGAACAGGCCTCTTCCCCCACCAGGCCATAAGCTCTGTGAAGGCAGGAACTGCTTCATTTTGTTTTCTCTGCAGGGCGTAGCATAGTGCCTGCATGAAGGTCTCTTATTAATTGGATTTTTCTTATCACCTGGGATGAGTAGAAGAGAAGGTGACCTGGTAGAGTGAAAAGAGCACGTGTCATCCAAAAGACTTGATCCAAATTCCTGATGCATCACGGGCTACAGTCTTTGAGCAATCATCTAACTTCTTTAAGCCTCAGTTTCTTCATTAGTAAAGCAGTAGTAATACCACCCAACTCACATGCTTGTCTTGAGACTATAGTGGGTGCTCAGAAAAAATGTGTTTCTTTACCTTTGCTGTTACTACTCAGCCTTTCCAAAATGCTGTTGGTCTCCTCTTTAAGTCCCTCTTCAACACACCTTTGCACCAGTGGCCTCTAAGGTAAGATGCTTATGGGGGGGATGATGGGGAGTGAGAGGGCAGATATACAAGGGGGTCACTAATGTATGAAGGAAAATATAATGCCTTCTATTCCAATTCATTTTATCTCATCCTTTTACAGTTTCTATTTCTTGGATATGTTTTACTATGTAAACAATGCTTATTTGATAATGCTGTACCATGTCATTGAAAGTGAAGGAAATAACTTTTGTGTCTTATTTCCAAGTTTTGGATCGTTTTTCTCAAGAGGCCGGCCAGGGCACTCTTCACTCATTAAGGAGTCTGGCTTAATGTCTGGGGCAATGAGAGACCTTAAAGCAAACAGCTTGAAGACAGGCTGACCAGTTCGGCAACTGTTACCAAATCACAAGTGGCATAGGTTGTTGGGGGCTGGAATTTATGTCATTTTCACAGAGTAGAATGGAGTTGAATTTGTATGAACTAGGTCTGAATCCCTCACCCGACTGACCAAGCTAATCCTACTGATTGTTACTAGCACTCTGGGCAGCCTTCTCTGTACAAAAGCTTTCTGCTAACAAAGGATTTATATTTCTTTTTCTTTTTAATTGCAGAATTCATAAAGATTCCACTGTGATTTACTGAAATCTATCATATATGAAAACCAGTTTTGTAGACATTCTAACATTTTTATGATTATATGATTTATATCATATTATATATAAACATATTATCTATAAATATGATTTTTATAATATATAAACAAAAATGTTAGAATATGAATAATATATAATATTGTCATATTATATAAATTAGATATTTTCTTGTAAAAAATTTACACAATACAGTAATACAGTTAAGAATGTATATAATCTATAAATAAACATGGTTTGAGACATGTGCCCCTCCCCCCAATTTTTTATCAGTGGGGTCTATTACCTTAAAGGTGTGGAGAGCATTGACTGGGTTCACCTAAATGGGTTGTCAAATGTTTATTTTCTCTGAGATTGTGAATAGCACTAACTGTAAGTCTTTGCTGAATATAGCCTCTGGAATGATCACTGCCATCTTGATTTCTTTGTTCAAAAATGATTAACAAAGAAATGGCAAACACTGTCTATAGCTTGACAGCTCCTTTGGAGGAGGGAGAGGAGATTTTGTACGTGTACTTTCACAGCATGGAAATACCTTTACACGCACAGTCCATGTGGGCCACCATAATGGTCTTTAATTCAGATTTCAGTAGATCAGAATGGACCCACCTGTCCATCTATTCCCAATAAAGAAGGCATCAGGCCCTGACACTTGAGGTGTCTAATTCTTTTGCCTCTTTTATTTCTTTTTTTTTTTTTTTTTTTTTTTGAGACGGAGTTTAGCTCTTATTACCCAGGCTGGAGTGCAATGGCACGACCTCGGCTCACCGCAACCTCCGCCTCCTGGGTTCAAGCAATTCTCCTGCCTCAGCCTCCCTAGCAGCTGGGACTACAGGCACATGCCACCATGCCCAGCTAATTTTTGTATTTTTAGTAGAGACGGGGTTTCACCATGTTGACCAGGATGGTCTCGATCTCTTGACATCGTGATCCACCCGCCTCGGCCGCCCAAAGTGCTGGGATTACAGGCATGAGCCACCGCGCCCGGCCTGCCTCTTTTATTTCTTAAGTTGGGTAGAATCCACCCCCC
>CAUYUD010095653.1:0-39283 GCA_963575295.1 Alouatta caraya
TATCCCTCCCAAAAACGATGAGTTTGCATCCTTTGTAGGGACATGGATGAACCTGGAAGCCATCATTCTCAGCAAACTGACACAGGAACAGAAAACCAAACACCGCATATTCTCACTCATAGACGGGTGTTGAACAATGAGAACACATGGTCACAGGGAGGGGAGCATCTCACACTGGGGTCTGTTGGGGGGAAAAGTGGGAGGGACAGCAGGGGGTGGGGAGTTGGGGAGGGATAGCATAGGGAGAAATAACAGATACAGGTGATGGGAAGGAAGGCAGCAAATCACACTGCCATGTGTGTACCTATGTAACAATCTTGCATGTTCTTCACATGTACCCCCAAACCTAAAATGCAATAAAAAGTATATATAAAAAATAAAAAAAAATTAAAAAATAAAAAAAAGAATTATGCTGACTTCCCATCAGAACTCTAACTTTCTCTACATTTTGATGCTAGAAGTGACACATTGCTTTTATAATTTTACTGTCAATATTTTTAGTACCTGTGAATGGTAAAAAGGAGTAACTGAGACTGTACTATTTATAACATATGTAAAATAGCTGTTCTCATTGGTATGATGTTTCTTCATTCCCAGGAATGGAGATTACTAGTTTTTGCCTATAAATTACTTTGACTGATTAGTTCTGCTAGCTTTGATATGCAGAATGTTTTACCCGTCTCATTCAAAAATATAAAATAAATCCCAAAGGAACTAGCTTAGTAACTTTGACTCCATCATAAAATAGTAAGGTTAAAGTCACAGAAATGAATTTGAATACTATTTCTAACTTGATTATTTGATGTGGAAAAAGTACGTTATTAAGGGAGAAAAATTCACTTGCAAATATCATGTACTCAACGGTAAACAATTGAATTTGCAAGTTTTTGGAAAATCTAGAAAGCATAATTAATTGACATCGAAGTAAGGTTTGTGAGGCTGTCTTGATATTAAGAAATAAAGTTGTCATTGCTTCATAAGTTACATTTGCAAACAACTCAAAAACTCTGTTACAAAGTGATATAAAAGTGACAGGAAAAAACAATAATGAAGAGAGACAAAGGAAAACATACACTGTAAATATTAAAAAGTGAGCAAGTCCTAAAATATGTTCATTTGCATTAAGTTTAAGGAACATTGTTAATTCTTGTTAATTCACTCAGTTTCTGAATTTTATTTATTTTATTTTAATTTTTTTGAGACGGAGTCTTGCTCAGTTGTGAGGCTGGAGTGCAGTGACATGATATCAGCTCACTGCAACCTCCACCTCGAGGATCAAGTGATTTAAGGCTGATTTTTGTACTTTTAATAGGTACCAGGTTTCACTGTGTTGGTCAGGCTGGTCTTGAATTCCTAACCTCAAGTGATCCACCTGCCTCAGCCTCCCAAAGTGCTAGGATTACAAGCATGAGCCACTATGCCCAGACTGTTTTCTAAATTTTATGTAACAGAATATGACAACAATTATTAATCGTTTTCACTAGAGAAAATGTAGTACTAATAAATCACATAATTGACATTTAAAAATGTTTTGGCATTTTACCTTCCAAAGCATGTAATTATATTTTTGATATCAATAACAAGTTACCAAATCTAAGGCACCCTTTAGTGAACAATTTAGTGTATCTAAATCTATAAATACAGTATTTCATTCATCTTTCTGCATTATGTTTTTAACAGGCCAATGTAATTGTTTTTACTTTCTTTTCGATCAATTTTTAATCTATTTTATATTATTTTAATAAATTTAAGTTTTCCTTTCTAATTATTGTAGCATATTATTATCATATTATTGGAGCATATTTTCTCTACAAAACAGTAACTTAAATGTTAAAGTATATCTCTTTAAATACCTCAGAAAATGAAGCTTATTATTTTTGTCTTCCAGAAAATTGCCTTTAAAGGAAGAAAATGGGAAAGAAGTTCTAAATCCAGAAACTATAGAAATTAAAGTTTCTAATGACATCATTCAATCAAAAGAAGATGACAGCAAAGCATAACAATATTACAGGGGCTTGAACAACACTACAAAGAGCATTTGGATTGCAGTGACCCTATGACCAAAACTATTCCATTGACCTTAATTTCTTGGGAAACTTCTAGCTTGGAATAGCTTGTACACATATACATATGATCAAATACTCCTGCCCATGGTCCACTCCTTTTGTTATTGTTGTTGTTGTTGTTGCTGTTGTTGTTAATTTTGTTAAGAATTTCAGTATCAAGACCTGACTGGCACCAACACTTGGTTATTCAATTTGATTCTATGCCTGAAGTACTGGAGTAAATTATATGGCTAACGTGCTCTATTTCTTAAGAACTATACTTAATACAACCAACAAATATATTTTAACCTCTCTAACAAATAGTGGTCAAGGAAAAAAGAAAACAAAACAACAACGTTGTGAGCTACATGTTTAAGAATGCCCTGCATGTGTATAAGTCCTATTCTGGGCAAATAGATTTTTAAAGTGGCTTTCGACTTCAAGATGAAGGCACTTAATAATGGTTACTCATTTTATCAGGGGAATTTCAGGGAAACTAGGCTTGAAAGAGCCAGTTATCTTTAGCAGATATTAAGAGTGGAAAACTTTGGAGAACTCATTTCAAGTTATGGTTTAGTGCATTTTCCACATTGATTTTTGATAGACTAAAGTGCCAGATCAAAATTGTTACCCATTTGAAAGAATATTAGTTGTATATAAAATTAGATTAGAAAGACTTTATAAATCTCTATCTCTTTATATATGTCCTATTCATTCACAATGGATTACACAAAAAATAAATGTATTGCGAGTGAAATAATATTGATTTCTGCCCTCAGCTTCAAATAAAGTAAATTGAAATGGGAACAATATCAATATGGCGTCTTGGTATATTTATAAATATGTGATTATCATTTATTTTTTAAATAATTTATCAGAAAACAAGTCTTTAGTGTTCAAGTACTTCAAATCATATCCTCAGATATTTTTTTAGCCCATGGTTTTATATAGTCTTTCAGAACTAATTTTCCCACTGTTACTGGTTCATCATTAAATGTAATTGGCTAATGGAAATTACAATTTTAAGGTTGACACAATTAAGAAGAAATTATTTAACTTTTTAATGTGCCCTAAAAGTATAAATAATAAACAATTAAATACCACTATGTGTTCTATTCTGGATGTTCTAGCTAGAAGTTCTTTTAAGATTTTGATAAACAATTTTGGTTGAAGACATTCCTTAAATATTCAACACAAACTTTCTAATGTCTTTTGTCAGGATTATACCAGAATAAAATACTTACTTCCAAGCTATGCAAGCTCCCAGAGGTAAGAGTGAAATATGATTTAACTTATATGTAAGGTTTTTAAAAGTGTTTGTGATTATAAGCATTTGGGAGCAGGTTTATTAATCTTGAGAGCCAAAGGTTTCTTTAGGCCCTGTAACATTCAGAACCTTTGGTGTTTCAGGTGGTATTATAGCTCAAATAGTGACAGGATAGGGAATGTGTTCCAATGGAATATTGGAGCAATATTTAGCATTGCAGAAACCTGCTTTGGTCTTGACTCTCTGTAGAGATAATCTGATGATTATTAAATGTAAAATTAAGGCAACTCATGAATATTTTTATTTACGAAGTGCTTGAAACTGTCAGCCAAGGAGAGACAACTAAGTAATTTTATACAATTCCTCACTTTTCTTGCTAGAGCAGGGCAGAATATGACCATCTACATTTGAAGGCACCAAATCATCACAGTGTCTTTGCCATAAATTGCAGGGTTATAATGCTAGAATCTCTCCTTGCGTTCCAGTTTGGCAGATTCTAAAGCAAAGAGCAGAATTTTTGTGCCTACCTAAGAATTTGAGTAGCGTCTAAACAAACAAACCAGTTAGGTCATTTTAACTAACTTGATTATCCAACTGGTCTTTGACAGATTTGACTGTTGCTATTTTTTATGTTTGTCTGATCATCCAGTTTGCTTGATTTTGCTGTGTTTATTTTGTTGCTCGTTTTGTTTAGTACCAGTGTACTAAAACTAGGTCAAAATACTTGAATTAGTCTGTGCAAAGTGTACAAGCTTAGTAAAATGTCCATGAAGCAATAGCCATGAATGCTAATTATTTCTAAATACAACCACATGGTTTTAGACTGATGGTGGTAAAAGAATTAGGATGACTGAGAAAGTCAATTCGCATGTTTACTATTGTTATATTTGTGCTTTACATCGAGTGCAGAAATTATAATAAATAACAAACTATTTTTGTGTTTTCTTAATTTGACATTTGTTTCTCTCATTTATTTGGATTTTCCTTGTAAAGAAATTGACATACATTTCATATATATATATATATATATGTATATATATATATATGATGTTAAATTTCCTGCCACTCATGTAAAGCAATGATCTGAAATTAGCAGATAATCTGAAACTAATTATAGTCAGACTATTTCAAGTGCAATGTTTCATTTGCCCGAGTGGTCCTTACCTCTTGTCCTTGAAATCCATGCCATGCTGAAGCAAGGCAATACTGTGATAAACTATTTTTTTTTAATATTTCAATGGAATGCTCCAAATTATTTATAAAAATTTCAAAATAAAAGATGGCTTGTAGTAAATTGTAAAATATGAGTAGAACTGAAATAACCTGTTTCATTCTTATTCTAGTTTAAACATATACATATAACCATATAGATGTTATTTTTATTGTCTGAAAGTACTCTTAAGTATTAGTATAAAATGTCAAAAAGATTGACTAAATATAAATACTGTTAAAATAATTTGAACCCTATGATATTTTAAACCAAGAGGCAAAGATATCACCGAAAACTTGGTATTTCTTGATAGGTTAGGTGCAATTAGGCAGTGACAATCTATATTCAACAACATATAAAAGGAAAGAGTAATATCAGAATTTTAACACATATTTTGTTTTCAAAACTGTCACAAATCAGTGTGTCAACATATTTTACAATGATGTCAAATGAATTTAATTAAAAATTGTATTTTTAAAGATTTATTTATTATTTTTGTGGGGTAAGACATTGCCATTCTATTGATACTAATGTCTAACGTTAATGTAATGTTTCTTAAGTTTTCTTTTATTTTTAATATTAATACCTATAAAAGCATTTTTCAAAGGCTGTTTGATCTAGCGAACTTCATATGGATCTTAGTCTTTGAATTAAATATTTATATAAACAGATTTTATTAACCAAATTATTTATTTGTGTGCCAACAATTAATTGTAACTTTGTGATCATAACTTTGTTTTATGGTTCTTCTTTTAAATAATTAAGGTGTGTTGTGCCTTTTAATTAGCATGACATTCTGCTTTATTAAAATTTAAAAAACTACAATTAACATCGTTATAGTATATTTTGCTTAGACCTGAGATACTCAGATGATGCTCTCTTATTTAAAGTCAGTAAATAAGTTCAATTCAAACTATTTTACCTTGAATAAAAAATCTAAATATAATAAACAACACTGTATAATTTAATTTATGTCAAAACAATTCTTTTTATACACACACATGAAATATTCTAATTTGTTCTGCATTGTTTTTCTAAATAATAAATACATTCCAGATACTGTGGAAATTAAATTTTGCCAGTTGTTAAGATAGAGACAACAGAAAACTTTTGAAAATCAGTCAAATTACTATGGTGTTTCCTGGGTCATCATTATTTCCATTTGTATGTATTTTATTTAGAATAATAAATCAACCTTTGTTTTTGGTGATAAGATTGTCACTGATGAAAATATGTAAAGCTCAAGTGGTAGAAATAATATTTTTCATTAGTTAATTTAGGAAACATTGGAATAGCATAATTATTTATGAGGTTCACAATATTCTTTTTCACAGAATATAAGGTAAACACTGAGTTAAACCTTCCTTTAGGTTTTTTTATAATCATATCCATAACCATAATCATTTAATGTGCTTATTCAACAAACTTTCTGAGTATGTGGAAATATTTTTAACAATAAGTTTGTTAGCATTATTTATTTTTAGAAAGAAAATATTTGCATCTCTTTATTAACCCTTTGAAACATTAATACTTAGTCACATTGAAATTGCATATGGATATATCAATATAGGCTGAAATTAAATTGTGGATGGTTACAGACATGAAATACTTTAATCTTAAAAGGTAAATTTTCAAAAAATTATTTTATTCATGGAAATAATAATGTCTTAATATGAAACAACTATATGTGCAAATGAGAAATTTATAAAAAGACCTCACATACAGTAGTTGTTGAACAAACACAATTTTCTTCCAGCTCCCACCTTTCCTTTTTTAAATAATTAAATTTACCCATGTAGATTTAGCTATTTAACATTATATAAGAATGCTAATAGATGAATTATTTCTTCTCATATAAAAGCAAAGAATTTTATATTATATATAATGGTAAATATTTATTTGATAACACACTTAATATTCTTAGAAAAATAGTTTGTTACTCACTTTAGTACTTTACCTATAACATAAATATATTATTTGATATTACCTCTTTAAATTTTCATTTTATACCCTTTTTGAGATTCTGGCCACACAACATTCAGAATTATTGTCCATGTAAATTTAAATATTGCGACATTTTTTTCTTTTCTGAAGTGAAAACATGTATCTTTGGCATCTGCTTTTAGCCTCCCATGGAAGACAGTAAGCAAAACAATCACTGTTGGAGAATTTCAATCACAACCTGACACAGGAGAGTAGAGAAACAAAGAAATGAACAGATCTAGAAAGGCAAACTGAATTGCTACATTTGGAATAGCTAAGGATCTGACTTTGAGAAGTGCTAGACCAGGAACGACTAGGAACATTGCTTAGATGAAAATTATGACCCATTACACTGATACAAAGGAGAAAAGAGTGAAACAAAGAGGAGAAAGTTAATAGAGATAGAATCCATGATTCAATTTTGCAAATACTTTTTTTTAGAGAACAACATGCATACTATAAAACAAATGATACTATCAAGAACAAACCTATTTGTTCCAACTCTTAAAGAAATATTCATGGTTTAGCATTTGCCTCTAAACCCTGTTAGAAATATGTGAAGTTAGAAATAAAGGGTTTAAAAAAAAAAAAAACATTTTTGGTATGTGAACTCTATGCTGTTCTTAGTATGTACTAAAGCATACTATCTTTTATTTTCTTTAATTTATATATTCCATTCAAACTCTATATTCCTAAGTTAGCTACCACAACTTTTTTTTACTGTTTCAATATGGTATGTCCCTATGAAATGCTGTATATATATGTCTAAACTGTAAAAATTATACTGCAAATGTTGAAGTTTTGTATTTATGAGAGACATTGAAAGTATGGCTTATAGTATATCAAACTTGTCACACTTCACCATTTGTATATTAATAGTAAAGATACTTTTACTTTAATAAAGTGTTGCATTTTATGTTTATTTTGAATAGCATTTCTGCAGTGAGCAAGATTATGGGTTTTCAAATACTTTTGTTTTTAAGACATTTCCAAACATATATCTAGGTATTCTAAAGAAGGGAATGCTTTCTGCCACATTGTCTCACAATGAATTACAATTGGCTTCCACACTGAGCAGAGCTCAGATAAATAAATGAACAAACAGTTGGTTTAGAGCAGTAGTTGTCAAAATGTGACCCCCTAGAGTGGCATTACCTGGGAATTTGTTCAACGTGGTTAAATTTCTAGACCTCACCAGACTCCATAAATCAGAAGGTTCTAGCAGAGGACCAAAGTAATTAGTGTTTCAATATAGATTTCTGGTGTTTCTGATGCTCACCAAAAAGATCCAATGGATTGGAGACACATTTTTTTTTCATTTACTAAATTGCATTGATCAATTTATAAATACTAGGCAACCAACTAAATAGAGCCAGAAATACTTTAATGCAATATATGCATTCCCTAACAATATCATATTCTGCAAAATAATGCACTTAATAATAAAAATACTTGAAGGAAAAATAAGTTTGGAACAAACCAGTCAAAATACAGGCAACTGTGGAACCAGAGCATTGACACAAGTAACAACAAACAACCATTCTATAAAAAAAAAAAGGATAAACATTATTTAAAACATATTGAATGATAGTTCAGTATTAACTTCGGCTTCAAAGCTAATCATTTCACACATGATTTTACAAGTTGTCTTCATTGTTTTAAACTAGTACAAATGTGATTCATTCTTAAAAATTAAAACTTTGAGGGCCAACTTTTCACAAGGGGGCAATTTTCAATGTCAACTTTGCAAATAAGCTCAAAATACATGCACATATAGAATAAAAATAACATCAAACCCTTTGAAAAGTGAAGAAAAAGACATATATTGTGCTTGGTATTTCAGTATTCTATATTTATTATAAAGACAATCAAAATAAGATACAAACTATGCCACATGAAAGAGACCAAAATTCAGTCTCTGATGTATTTTGGAAGTTGTTTATGTAACCCTGATAATATTTTAAAGAATTTATTTTATTTTTTTTTCTAATCAAGCCATTGCCAAAATATAAATTCTCTTTATTATACAATAAATAATGAACATACTTCTCCTAAGTACTTATTCAATAAATAATGAACATATTTCTTCTAAGATTCATGCCATATATGTCCTCAGCATTTTAAAATTCTTTTTTAAAATGAGTTTTTAATACACAAATTAAAATGTTTTCAAAATACAAATATATTTTATATTTTATGTGAGGTGTCATATATGTACTTGTCTTTGGCATAAGTTTGCTCTTTAATAGAATGCATACATTTGTGTATTTTAACATTTTTATATAACTTAATATCTTCCATAAATAGCATTTTGCATTTCATTTTTTGGTAGACTGGCTACTGTAATAATACAAAATTTATTACACTTTAGTCTTTAATTTAGACTTTTATTAATATATGGCCTCTAAAGTCAAATATGTCTAGTATTTAGATGCCTTCATATTTGGAAAACAAGATTAACTTGATTATGTTAGTTCATAGCAACCTTTTCAATTCCATGTCCAATTTTCAGACTTCCTACTTCTCTCATCTTTCGTTCATCTACCTCAATCATGACCAGTGTCTGAAAGTAGCTTGAGAAGTTTGAGATATATGTAAAGAAAAGGATCTTTACCCAAATCAGTCCAAAACATTTGTATTCTATCACATCTGGAGATGAAGCAATTACAAATTACCTCGGAAGGGTCATTTTTGAAAATAGAGTTTTGGAAGGAAGTTGCGATTTTCTTTGTATTTGGAAGCATTGACTGAAGAGAAGGCAGTGAGCATCTCATTTGTAAGCAAGGACACAGACTGAATCCACACAGGGTATGCGACACATACCCAGCTTTTTCAGTGCTGTTTGAGGAAGCTTTATGACTAGGTTTGACTATGTGAAGGCCCCTACTAAATATAAGGGAAATGCTCTTCAAAAAGCATAAATAAAGTTTTTGCTAATTCAGAAACCAAGAGATCCACACATTTACTCAGCAGAAAAAATGATGACAAAAGAATTTCCCACATCTTTGCAACTGGGATGCAAAAAGGGTAGAACTGGGATCCTTGAATTAATATTAAGAAATAGATGAGGATCCAGATATTGGAATTAAAATAAACCTGTGTGCACATTCCAATTGTATCACCTATTACTAGCTCTGAATGTGATAAATTTAGATAAAATGTATGCTTTTATTTCCTCAACTACAAAATTGTTACCCTAAAGTGGATAATATTAATCTTCAAGAGCTGATTCAAGGATTTATTGAGATAGCATTTATGAAATTCTTCATACAATGTCTACCACACAAAAAAATATCAATAAATAGTAGCAGTGAGTATCCTTATATCCACCATATTTCAACACTGATTCTCAGAGTAAGTTGTGTTAGACAGTTATCAATTACTGAATAACAAATTGAAATGTAGTAGTGATTCAAAACATTAGCAATATATATTTTTATGATTTTCTGTGTTGATTTGAATAAATTTGGCAATTGTTCCAATATCAAGTGCTCCCCAAGCCTCTATTTGCATCATACTTGTGATGTTCACTCAGTCACGTTAAATCATATGGGTAAACATATAGTCAATGTGTTTGCATAGAGGGTGTAAACAAGGCCATAATGCACTGAGCACAATTAATGTTACAATGTAGCTCAATATTCCTTGTGTCTCCTAATGTTTCATATCTTTTCCACATGCTAAACTCACTCACATGCTTCCTGAAACTTCCAATGTATATTGTTGTATTAACAGGGTAAGATTTGAATTTTAGAATTTATTCAACTAAATTAATCCCAAGTGATCTTAGCATCTCAGGGATTGCACCTGGGTAATTTCTTCAAAGCAGAGTTCTGTCCACTAAAAATATAATGTAACTTCTTCCAGAAAACTCTACAGATATAATTATAAGGCAGGAGTGGGATATAACAATAGGCACTACCTTACAAATAATAGGGAAGGAACTGGGGACATTTGACAGTTAAATGTCTGCAGAAATTTTGAGATCCAGCCAGAAAAAAATCTTACTAGTTCCACCTTCTACTGCCCCTCACCTTCAGCATAGGGAATTTTCCTTAATTAGGATTTGATTCTATTCCAAAGGTAAGATAAATATATCTGTTGTTCTTCATAGTTGTTAGGATCACTCTTCGAGATATACTTACTTTTTTGTAGGAAAGAGTATGTGATAATAGATGGGTACATTTCTTGGCTTGTTTCATGGCCAGATATATTTACTTCCTGGAAATCTACTTTCATTTAAACTGTTTAAGTCCCGTTAATTTCAAGCTGATACAACTTTTTAAAAACAGTGTTTATATAAATATATATATATATATATACACACACACATACATATATATACACACAAATGTTTATATGTATACATAAATGTTTATATTGATATAACTTATATATAAAATTTAGTCTACTACATTAGACAAGAACCACACTTTAGAATGTTTTCAAGATGGCTCCCTCTCTATGCAGGGCTGCAAAGGGTGATCTTTTTGAGTGGTTCCCTTAAAATTTTTAAAAGCTCATTTATCCAGTTATAAAGGTCTATAAGACACTTTCTTACATTCCCATGTGATCTAACAAAAGACACCCTTGATATAATTTTTTTATCCCAAAACGATGTTTTACTGACAATAGCCAGACTTTGATCTTTGCCTCTATGACATTTATTACCTTTGAGAAACTGTTTGACAGCTGAAGAAGTATGGCAAAGATAGTACAAGTCTTTTCTAAGAAATAATCCTCCAAATGCTGCTTGAAAATTGAGCATATATCACTATAGCACATATGTCTCTTACAACACCTTATCATGCTTGAGAAGAAAAAAATGACAATTAGCACTTTCAGTATGCTGCCTTGAAATCTCCTTAGTCACATTCACAAACTCGTTAGGTACATTTTTCTGTTTTCCAATTTATCATAGGCAACAATTTTCCTGAATATTCCACAAACATGGTTTTCTTTGTCTCTAGTTCATAATAGCAATTTTTTCACTGCTCTAGCAGCCTTCACTAATAGTCTCCTTTCCTACATTTAGGCCTTTATCTCCCACACAATCACAAAGCTGATGACAGAAGTTTTATCGTTTTGTTATAATAAGATCCCACTTGCAGTTGCTGGGTATATTTTCACTTTTTATGTCTGTGTGTTAGTTTCCTCATGTTACTGTAAGAAATCACAGTGAAGTTAGTAGCTTTAAAAAGACCACAAATGTATTATTTTACAGTTCTAGAGGTCACACTCTGATATGGACTTCAGTGGAACAAAATCAAAATGTCAGCAGTGTTACATTACTGGAAAGGATTCTAGGATCTGCCTATATTCTTTTACTCAGGATCCTTTTCCATCTTCAAGGCCAGCAATTGCATTATTCTGACCTCTGCTTTCATCAACACACTTTCTCTGACTCAGATTCTGATCCTTATATTTTCCTTTAAGGAGCTTTGTGATCATATTGGGTCTACCTTGATAATCCAGCATAATCTCCTCCTCTCATGGTCCTTAGTCACATCTACAAAGTCTTTTTATTCCATGTAAGATGACATATTTGCAACTTTCAGGAAATAGGACATCCTTTGGGGAACCATTATTTTGCCCTCCACAGTCTGTGTAACAAACCACTGCAAAATGACTAAGACAACCACATTTGATTTTATCTAATAATGTTTTGAATTTACTTGGGTTGATGTTATGTTTTTTTCCCCCTACCTTCCTGGTGTGTTGAAGTCAGTCATTGTATTCATTGAGGTTCTCCAGAGGAAACCCCAACTAATACCCATTGGTTGCCCATGGGTGAGTATTAAGGCTTTGCTAAGACCCAGTTTTGAGCCAAAAGCTGTTTCTCGATAGAAGAATAGCAATCTTCGGATAACAGCAGGGTCTTGCTCTAAAATCGTAACAGCTCATGCTGTGACTCTCTTATAGAGTCCTGCAAAAGTCTCCAAACAATATCCGCATCTGCTGCTGACATTTCAGGTACCATTGGATCTGCTGGATCATATGGCCCAAGTGGCTAAACAACTTACCCAGAGCCTGGACCTGTCCTTCTCTTGTTCTAAGCTCCACACCCTACACAAAACTAGCAGCTTTTGGGGCCACTATGTAAATGGGCTGAAGTAAACATACTAAAATGTGGAATGTGTTGCATTGAAAATCTAAGGAAGCCCACTAGACATTGTGCCTCTTTATTTGTTGTGATAGAGACTGGATGCAAAAGCGCATTGATCACTTTAAAACATATACCTTAGCAATACTCCTTCAACTGAACCTCCACGAATTTGTTAGATACAGAATTCTGAAATTTAGTAACATTTATTTCTCATTTTTTAACATGTAAATTCTTATCAATAAATCTGAAATAGTGGCTACTTCTTTCTCACTAGCTCCAAATAGTAAAATGTCATCGATGTAATGAGGCTGTGTGATGTCTTGCAGAAACAAAAGAGGATGAAGATCCCTGCAAGCCAAATTATGACTAGAGCTGGAAAGTTTATATATCCTCAGGTAAGAGAGTGAAGGTAAATTTCTGGCTTTGCTAGCTGAAAATAAAATACTTCTGGTGGAGAGATAGTACTAGAGAAAAAGGAATTTGCTATATCAATAACTGCATATCAGATATCAAGGGATGTATTAATTTGCCCAAGCAATGTAATGAAAATAAAATCTCCAATGGCAGTTTGATTTACCACCTGGTTAAACTTATGATAATCTGTCATTCTTCAAGATTTAGGGGTCTTCTGCAAAAGCCAAATAAGTGAGTTGAAAGATAACGTAGGAATTACTCCTCCTGCAACCTTTAAATCCTTCATGGTGACGAAAACTCTGCATTTCTCTCAGGAATGTGGCATTGCTTGTAACTTACTGTTTTCCTAGGTAAAGGTAGTTATAATGGCTTCCACTTGGTCTTTCCCATCATATTAGCCCTAACTTTAAGAACAGACAAAATGCAAGCCTGGGAGTTTGACCTGTGTTGTACTTCAGCCAGTCACAGGATGAGGTTTTGAATTGGATATTCAGCAATTTCAGCCCTGTGACTACAGGAAATAAGATTCTCCTACTGGATATGCATTAAATCTCTTAAGTTGTTTATATGATACTTGAGCTGAGAACTCAAATGTCTAAGCTGATCTTTTATTCCCCTATTTTGTCCAATGATATTAAAAGAATTAACCCATGTCATCATATTTGTTAGTTTTTCAAAAATGTTTGAAGGTTCATATTGAGTCATCTATTTCCTTTTTGTATTTGGTTGATTAACAGTATACATTACACAGTTTTCATATTTCTATAAAGAGTTAAGTACATAGACTATAAGAGTTTTACATTACTGGAAATAAAGACATTTGTATCTTTAAACCTAATTAAATTAGAAAGCCTATTCTGGAAACCCTGCTATAAATTTTAAAACTCACTCTTAAAATTATTTTTCTTTAGAAACTTCATGCACATGTATGTTTACTGCAGCACTGTACACAATAGCAAAGACTCGGAACCAACCCAAATGCCCATCAAAGATAGACTAGATAGACGGATAAAGAAAATGTGGCACATATACACCATGGAATACTATATAGCCATAAAAAAGTATGAGTTCACGTCCTTTGCAGGGACATGGATGAAGCTGGAAACCATCATTCTTAGCAAATTGACACAAAAACAGAAAACCAAACACCACATGTCCTCACTCATAAGTGGGTGTTGAACAATGACAACACATGAACACAGGGAGGGGAACATCATACACTGCAGCCTGCTGGGGGTTGGGGGAACTGGGAAGGGATAGCAGGGGGTAGGGGGTTTGGAGAGGGATAACATTAGGAGAAATACCTAATGTGACAGGGGGATGGATGCAGCAAACCACCATAGCATGTGTATACTTATGTAACAAACTTGCCCTCTCTGCACAAGTACCCCAAAACTTAAAGTATAATAAAAATAAATAAATAAAAATAAAAAAGAACCTTTCCTGGTACCAAATTTTGTGTTAGTCTGGCTTCCCAGAAAAACTAAGCTTTGAGTTACACTTGTCAGACTTTGCAATAAAGAAACATTACTAGAATCAGCTATAAAATTGTAAGAGTATGCTTAATTACTGTATATTTAAGTGTAAGAAATAAAATACTATAGTCCAAAAATAGAAGAAACAATTTTATAGAACATATTTTTGATCATTGTGATTTAGAGAGAATTTCTTAACCTCAAATAAAATTGATTTAGATAATCACCTACTTTGTTTTCACACCAAAATGATCAGAAACTTTCAAAACTTAATTCTTCAGCCAAAAAAAAAAAAAATAGAAAATAAATTAATTTTAAATAAAGGCCATAACATTTAAGAGAACTAGCTACCTTGACTACAATTTCTGTTCTATCTCCTACAATTGACAAAAAGCTATTTTTTGTCAATAGAAATATATATATAAGCATATACATATGTATTTCTGCTTGAAACACGTATTTCAATGTGTATTTGAAATACATGTATTTAAAATATGTGTGTTGAAATACACATATTATTGAATGTTTATTTGAAAGACATACTGATTGAAATATACACATTTATAAAGTATTTGAAATATACATATTTCACTGATTGAAATATACACATTTAATATAATCCATGTTTCTTGAGGATTTCAAATTAGTTATTTAACAATATTCAGATCCTAAAATAGTCTATATCTTATAAATTGAGAAGTGTTTATTATTTTTAATTGCACATTAATAGGTGAATGGATAAACAAATTATGTTCAAAGAACATACTTGGTAAGACTTGAATACATTTCAATTTATTAAGAGTTGTTTTATAAGTCAGAATACAATCTTGGCACATGTTCCATAGAAACTTACAAAGAATGTGTTTTTTGCTGCAGTTAGGTTGAGTGTTCTATGAATGCCAATTATGTCACTGTGGTTAATAATGCTATTTATGTGTTCAATATCCTAACTAATTTCCTGTCTCAGATCTACCTATTATTCAGAGTGGTGTTAATATCTGCAACTATAAAAGTGATCTTGTCTAGTTCTTCTTGCAGTTCTATCACTTTTTCCTTATTTTACTTGAAGTTCATTAAAAGAAATAGAAATGTTTCAGATTGTTATGGCCTCTTGATGAATTGGCTCCTTTATTACCATGAAAAAATCCCATTTATTTCCTGTAAAATGCTCTGCTCTAAAATTTACTTTTTGTGTGATATTAAAACAGCCACTCTAACTGCTACCAACAATAGAAATGGACTATTGCTACAAACAATATAAATGATTCTCAAAATTATTTGGCCATGTGAAGAAAGCTGGAAACAAAAGATGTTATGTTTTACAATCCCATTTATTAAACATACACACCCGCACCACAAAAGAGAAAAAAAAATTCTAGAAAAGTCAAACTAACACAAAATAAAGACGATTAGTCATTTTGTGGGCATGGAGCAAATGGGATGGAGTAGGAGAGAGAGATTTGAAAGTACTACAGAAAAACTTGGGGATGATAGATATGCTCATTATCTTGATTGTTTTGTTACTTTCACAGGTGTGTACATCTGGAAAAACTGATCATATTATGTACATGAATTTGTGCAGTTTATTGTTTATCAAATATAAACCAGTTTTAATGCAACACACAGTCTCTTGCTTTAATAAAGTATAGCAATATTTGTCCTATGAACAATTGATAAGGTCACATAGTAATTTCTCTGAAAAAAATATGCATTTTACTCTGAAGATACAAATTATTCATATAGTGCATTTTAATTTTTATATAAAAATCCAAATGGTTAAGAGTAACTGATAAAATATACTTCAAAATATTTACATAATCTGTTAAGTTATCCCACTTTGACATTTTTATTTTCCCAAAGGCATACTAAAATAAATACATATTTGTATTTTTCCATAAGGAAATGTAGGTGCCTGTATGTAGATGCTGTTTTATCACACAGAGTCGTGTAAGGTTAGAACTCCAAAGAGCTTTGGTTTCACAAATGAAGAAGATAAGGTTCATTGAGTCCTGTTAATAATTCTGTGCTAACTGATACTGAGCCTAGACATTGTTTGCTCTGTGTATATTTTTATTAAGACACATTCTGTTAAAGGCCTACTTTGGAAAGATTACTAGCATTGCTTTTTCAAGTTTCTCACTGATACGGTTTGGATTTGTGTCCCCACT
Source organism: Alouatta caraya (assembly GCA_963575295.1). Taxonomy (NCBI): domain Eukaryota; kingdom Metazoa; phylum Chordata; class Mammalia; order Primates; family Atelidae; genus Alouatta; species Alouatta caraya. The sequence goes on from CAUYUD010095653.1 coordinate 16,669, forward strand.
CAAATCTCATGTGGAACTGTTATCCTCACTACTGGAAGGGCTGGGTAGGGGCTGATTGGATCATTGTGGCGGATTTCCTCCTTGCTGTTATTGTGATAGTGATGGCTCTAATATCTAATTGTTACAAAGTGTGTAGCACCTTCCCCACCACTCTATTGCTCCTTCTCCTGCCAAGTAAGACATGCCTGCTTCTCCTTCACCTTCCACTAAAGTTATAAGTTTCCTGAGGTCTCCCCAGCCATGCTTCCTGTATAGCCTGCAGAACTGAGAGCCAATTAAACATCTTTTATTTATAAATTACCTACTCTTGGGTAATTTTTTATAGCAATGTGAAAACAGACTAATACACTCACCTAGTGAATGACCCAGGACCAGAACTCAGTTTTGCTGAGTCTGCATCCACCTCATTCATTCGTATTGTCTTCATTAGTATGGGAAGTAAGGTATCATTTCTTTTCAACTTTTATTTTAGATTTGGGGGTACATGTGCAGGCTTGTTACATGGGTAAAAGTGTATGTTGCCAGGGTTTGCTGTGTAAGTGATTTAATCACTGAGTTAGTAACAAAGTACTGGATAGGTAGTTTTTCCACTCTCCCCGGTGTCTACTCTTTCTCTTTTGGAGTCTATGAATATTCTATCTTGACTTCCCACCTATAAGTGAAAAAATACAGTATTTGGTATTCTGTTCCTGCAGTGATTCACTTAGCATAATGGCCTTCAGCTATATCCATGTTGCTGCAAAGGGCATGATTTCATTCTTTTTATGGCTTTGTAGTAGTTTATGGTGTATATGTACCACAGTTTATTTATGCAGTCCACTGTCCATGGGCATCAAGGTCAAACTCATGTCTTTAGTAATGTGAATAGAGCTGAAATGAAACTGAGTTCATTGCAATAAACCCTAGTTCATTGCAATATGAGTGCATGTGTCTTTTGGGTAGAACAATTTATATAGTTTGTATCTTTTTACCCACTAAATATGTTGAAATGTAATCTCCTGTGTTAGAGATAGGTGTAGTGGGAAGTGTTTGGGTCATTCATGAGGTAGGTCCCTCATGAATGGCTTAATGAAATCTCATTAGTGATGAGTGAGTTCACACAAGATCAACTTGTTTAACAGTCTTTAGTACCTTCCCTTCTCTCTCTTTTGTTCCTGCTTTTGCCATGTTATGTGTCTGCTCTCACTTTGCCTTCTGCCATGGGTAAAATCTCACTGAGGTCTCCCTGGGAGCAAAGAAGATGCTGGTGCCATGTTTCTACAACCTGCAAAAGCGTGAACCAATAAGCCTATTTTCTTTAGAAATAATCCAGAATTTCCTTATAAATTCTTTATAAAAATATAACCTATTTTATTTATAAATTATCCAGCTTCAGGTATTTATTTATAGCAACGCAAGAATGGCCTAAAACAATTTATATTCATTTGGATATATACCTGGTAATAGGATTGCTAGATAGAATTGTGGTCTGTTCTAACTCATTTGAGAAATCTCTAAACTGCTTTCCACAGTGGCTGAACTAATTTACATTACCACTGGCAGTGTATAAGCATTCCTTTTCTACACAACAACATCTGCTATTTTCTGACATTTCAATAATAGCCATTCTGACTGGTGTGAGATGATATCTCATTGTGGTTTTGACTTGCATATGTCTAATAAAATTAGTGATGTTGAGGATATTTACACATGCGTGTTGGATGCATGAATGTCTTCTTTTGAGAAGTGTTTGTTCAAGTACTTTGCCCATTCATAAATGGGGTTGTTTGTCTTTTGCTCATTGATTTGCTTTAGTTCCTTATGGCTTCTCAATATTAGAACTTTGTCAAATGTATACTTTGCAAATACTTTCTCCCATCCTGTAGGTTGTTGGTTAATTCTGCTGATAGTTGCTTTTGCTATGCAGAAGCTCTTTAGTTTAGTTATGTCCCACTTTTCTATTTTTGTTTTTTTTTTTTTTTTGCAATTGCTTTTGGGGACTTCATCATGAAATCTTTTCCAAGGCCAAAACCCAGAATGATATTTCTTAGGCTTTCTTTTAGAGTTTTTTAATTTTGGGTCTTCGGAATAAGTCTTTATTCCATCTCAAATTGATTTTTTTTCTCTGCCTGTTTTTTTTAGGACACCTCAAGCAAGTGAGTAAAGTTGATTTTGTGTATGGTGTATGTTTTGTGTGTGGTACGTATTTTGTGTATGGTCCAGTTTCAATCTTTTGCATATGGCTAGGCAGTCATCCTAGCACCACTAACCGAGTAGGAAGTCCTTCTATCAATACTTGTTGCTTGTTGATTTTGTCAAAAGTCAGATGGTTGTAGATATGGGGCTTTATTTCTGGGTTTTCTGACAAAAAAAGATCTAACTATCCCAAATATATATCTACCCAGCACTGGGGCACCTGGGTTTATAAAGCAAGTTCTTAGAGACCTATGAAGAGATTTAGATAACCACACAATAATACTGGTAGATTACAACACACCAATGACACAAAGATCAACAACACAGAAAACTAACAAAGATATTTGGGATCTAAAATCGACACTTGACCAACCTGACCTAATAGACTTTGACAAAATACTCTATGCACCCTTGACAAAATATACATTCTTCCTCTCTGCACACAGCCAGCATTCTAAGATCTGTCATACACTGGCCATAAAACAATTCTCAACAAATCCCAAAAAAACTAAAATCATACCAATCATACTCTCAGACCACAGCAATAATAATAGAAACCAATACCAAGAAGATCTCTCAAACTCATACAGTTACACAGAAATTTAATAACTGGATCCTGAATGATTTTTGGACAAAGAATGAAATTAAGGCAAAAATAAGAAAAAAATGTAACTAATAAAACAAATACATAATGTAACTCTCTGGGAGACAGCTAAAGTAATGGTAAAAGGAAAGTTTATAGTACTAAATGCCTATATCAAGAAATAAAAAAGACTGCAAATTAACAACCTAACATCAAACTTAGAGGTACTAGAAAAACAAGAGCAAACCAATCCCAACGCTGGAAGAAGATAACCAAAATTTGAGCTAAATTAAAACTGAAAAGCAAAAATCCATTCAAAAGATTAATGAAACCAAAAGTTTATTTTTTGAAAAAATGTTGACATTGGAGAATTTTATGATTACGTGTCTTGTGGGTGGTTGTCTTGTATAGTGTCTTGCAGAGTTTCTCTGAATTTCCTAAATTTGCATATCAACTTCTGTAGCAGTATTGTGGAAATTTTCATAGACAATATCCTCACATACTTTTTTAAAGTTGTTTCCTTTCTGTCTCTCTCTTTCAGAAATGCCAATGAGCCACCGGTTTGGCCTCTTTATACAGTCCCATATTTCTTGAAGTTTTGCTCATTATTCAAATTCTTTCTTTCTTATGATTTTGCTGTCATTGAACTGAAGGAGCAGTTGTTGTGCTCTGAGATTCTTCATCTTGGTCAATTCTATTATTAATGCTTCCAGCAGCATTTTGAAATATCAGTCAACATAAGAAAAAGTCTTAAAGGCAGCTAAAAAGAGGGCAAGTCATGTATAAAGGAAATCCCATGAGGCTAACAGCCACCTTTTGCCAGAAACCTAACAAGCCAGAAGAGATTATGGGCTTGTTTTCAGCATCCTTAAAGAAAATAAATTCCTGCCAAGAATTTCATATCCAGACAAATGAAGCTTCATAAGGTAAGGAGAAATGAAATCATATTCCAAAAAAGAAATACTAAGAATATCCATCACCACCAGAACTGCTTACAAGAGGTCCTTCAGGGAGTGGTCAACATGTAAACAAAAGACTATTAACTCACACTTTAAAAGCACGCTAAAATGTATAGTCTACTGACACTGTAAAGCTACTACACAATCTAGTGTACGTAACAACAAGCTAAGAACACAATGACAGGGTCAAATCCTCACATATCAATATTAACCTTGAATGGAAATAGGAAAAATGTCCCACCTAAAAGGCACACAGTGGCAAGTTGAATAAAGAAGCAAGACTCAACTTCCTGCTGTCTTCAAGCAGCAGTCTGGAGTTCAGTGTCACGACCTTGGTTCACTGCAAACTTTGCCTTCTGAGGTCAAGTGATTCTCCTGACTCAGTCTCCTGAGTAGGGATTACAGGTGCACAGCACAACATCTGCTATTTTTTTTTTTAATTTTTAGTAGAGATGGGGTTTCACCATATTGGACAAACTGGTCTTGAACTCCTCATTTCAAGTGATTCATCTGCCTTGGCTTCCCAAAGTTCTGGGATTACAGGCATGATCCACCACATCCAGCTAAGCCATTCACTGTTAACCCACTTTGACATCTTACCTACTAACTGCTGTTTTATTGAAAATACTCTTCTAGATGATCAGTTAAAATATTTCATTTATATTATTTAGATAAATGTCATGATCTACAAGCAGTGAAAACACAAATTTTGAAACTAATTGTAGAAATAAAAATGACTTCATCTTGGCTGCTAATTTTCATGTTGACTTCTGATTTGTCTTAGTCCTGTGACTACCTCCTTATCTCTACTTTATTTACTGTCCTTAGTGTAAGAATAAGGCAAACTTAATGTTATCACAAAAATTATAGGTTAGAGGCATGTAGCATTCTTACCTATTCTAGAGGGTTGCCTTTAATTGTGTTGCTCAGACCACCTATACCTTTATGCTAGGGAGTATCAGTGTGGAGATCTACCTGTCTTGGTGCTACGGAAGACCATGTTTTGCTATCTATAAGTTCTCAAATGAACTATCCTTTAGAGACAAACTAAATACGTCTATCTTGTTCTTTGATTTCTAGACTCCTTTGGCATTTCAGGTCACTTTATATATACAGCCTTACATGGAATATCATTCAGAACTGATTGTACAAACATTACTTTTCAAAAGTATTAATGAAATACAGTGAAGATAACAAGTGGACATTGAAATAACACAAAAAATATTAGGATGCCAAAGCAAAATTGGCAAAAATTTGGCCATATTATTTTTGCATTTAGTTGCTATTGTATGTTTGAGCCTGTCTGTAGGAAAGCAAAGTAAAATCATATTCTTGCTAAGAGTGTAAGTAGGCTGGGCACTGTGGCTCACACCTGTGATCCTACCACATTGGGAGGCAGAGGTGGGAGGATTGCTTAAGCACGAACATTTGACGCCAACTTGGGTAATATGGAGGAGCCTTGTATCTACAAAAAATACGAAAGTTAACTGGATATGGTGGTGCATACCTGTAGTACCAGCTACTCGATTGACTGAGGTGAAAGGATTGCTTCCTCGTGTTGGAAACAGGAGGACAGGAGGTCAAGCCTGCAGTGAGCCATGATAGCACTACTGCACTCCAGCCTAGGTGACAGAACAAGACCCTGTCTCAAGTATTAAAATAAAATAAAAGAGTGTAAATAAAAGTTTCACTGTGGTTTAAATGTAGGTAACAGTGGAAAAGATAGAAGTCTTTATCCTAAAATGGACGGTGGTGCCAGGTCTGTCCTGCAGACCTCAGCCAACAGGTGAAATGAGTACTGAGACACAGGTATGCAGTGTAAGAGCAGCTAGGTAATTGCCTGGCTCTAGTGTCCAGATAGCAGCCCTGAGAACATGGAGCTCCTTGCTTTTATTCTGTGCAGGCACAATGCTGAAAGCCTGGAGCAAACACAGTCTGTACATAATTAACCTTTATTGTTCCCCTTTCAGGGAACCTCATGTGCAGGATGTTCAAAGGTCGGTTCCTGGACAACTTGTAACAAACAAACCTAATCAAGATAACTTCCTCTTCACTCCTTTGCACGTATTATTCACCCTCTGCCTCAGGATTAGAGAACTGCTGCCTTCAGGCATTCTCCCACAAAGCTATGCAGAGCCTTCTGAGATTTCAGAAGGACTGCCCCTTTCCCTATAGTTTCTCCCACCACTCTGACTGATCTCCCACAGTGCAGAAATCCAGGACAACACAAATTAAAAACAAAGGCAGCAAAGCATTAACATTTCAAGTAGAATATTACCTGCCTGTAGTCCTTTGCCTCACTAATGTGTAACTCTTTTATAGGAGTAGTAAATACTATACAATTATTATACTTCATGGGTGCATTATTAAATTGATTTGCTCCTTAAAATAATAGAAGTGGATTAAAATTATTTTATAGGATAAATAATCATGACAATAATTAAGACATCTCAAATGAGGTTATATTATTTTCTGAATAGCCAGGATCAAGAAAAACAAGTGAAATGCAAAACCTGCACTTTACTTTCGAACCCAACACATTGACATAACAGTTTCAATGAAACAACATTATCCATTGCATCAATGCTGCTAGTTCACGTTTTTTGGCATGGTGATTTTGTTTGTACCACGTCTTTTTCATTTGTTTGTTTTATATGTAGATAAGGAGACCTAAACATTAAAGTTATTATTCTGTGACTGCTATGGTGTGAATGTGACCCCCAAAATTCATAATGTTGGAAACATGATCCCCAGTGTAGTGGTGTTGTGAGATGGAATATAATGGGAGTTGCTTGAGTGGTGGGAGAGCTGTCCTTATGGATAAATTAATGCCATCATCTAGGAAGTGGGTTCGTTATTGTGGGAGTGCATTCCTTATTAAAGGAGAAGTTCCTGCCCTTCCTAACTCTGTCTTTGCCCTCTCTCTTCTGCCATGAAACGATGCTGCCAGAAGGTGCTTGCCAGATGCCAGCTTCTAGATCTAGGACTTCCCAGTGCAGAAGTGTGAGAAAATAAATTTCTGACCTTTATAAATTGCCTAGTTTCAGGTTCAGATATCTTACTGCAGCAGCACAAAATGGATTAAGACAGTGATTGGGCCAGGTGCAGTGGCTCACGCCAGTAATCCCAACAATTTGGGAGGCCAAGGAGGGCAGATCACAAGGTAAGGAGATCAAGACCAGCCTTGCCAACATGGTGAAACCCTGTCTCTACTAAAAATACAAAATTAGCTGGGCGTACTGGCAAGTGTCTGTAACCCCAGCTGCTCAGGAGGCTGAGGCAGGAGAATCACTTGAACCAAGGAGTCGGAGGTTGCAGGAAGCCGAGATCATGCCACTGCACTCCAGCCTAGCAACAGAATGAGACTCCATCACATTGTATAAAAATATTACCTTGGTAATTTTTAAGATTGTTATATATAGAAAATGTTAAATAGTTATGCAATCAATACTTAAAGCAACTACTCATCAACATAATTGGTTTTTAGCCCACTGAAAACTATACAAAGGATCTGATCCCTATAATAATCTTGAAATCATTTAAATTAATGAAATCATTGAAGAGTTCTTAGTAAAACACAAAAATAAATAAAACTTATGCTATGTAAAATGAACAATGCTTCTTCTTGACCAGCTCTGTGTATTGGGAAACCAGAACCAAATAAATTAAATAAAGGCATGAAATGGCTACTGTGAGAATAGAAGAAAGTGACTGGGGCACTGAAACCGAAAAGTTGCACAGAAATTAAGTTATGAGCCAGAACATAAAGAATTGAAGCAAGTGTTTGATACAGACAAGGGAGAAAGTACAATTAGGCCAAAAGAATCATCAAGGTAAGGTCAGGAGAGGGTTTGTGGTATTGAAAATGAGAATAGGGATTCTCGCATGAACTGAACATACAGAGACTGGGACAGTGGGTAGAGAAGAGCCTAGGACAGTTTTAACAGCCTTACAGGCATCAGGAGTGTTGTGTGCAACCAGTCATGTAGATGACTTTGAAAGAGAACTGAAATCGACAGGCTGAACAAAGAAGGCTGTCCTCGGCACAGAACTGAAACATTTCCAAACGAGCTCTCTGCTGGCAACAGAGATAATACACTTGGTTTGCCATTGAACATCCCTGCAGAATAATTATTATGAAAACTGTTAGTATGATCATTTAGTTCCTCAGTGGAATCAAAGCCTGTCATTGGGTTTGATACCACTATGGCTGTATGACAGCAAGGAGATAAAAACTGTGAGGATAGATCAGGTATTTGATTTTATTGGTGAACTAATAATCTACAAGCAATATCCATTTGAATATATGTAACTGAAGCCAGACACAGCTAATGAATAATATGTCATTTGGTTGTTTTAGAATTGCAAATCTGGAAAGGCTAAAAATTTAACCAGGATGATTATATTTTAAATGTTTCAATTTTGATATAATTTATGTCATCCAGGCAAAACATTTTATGGTTTATAATACAAGTATATTCTTTCTTTACCCCATTCCCATCTTAGGATGTCCTTTATTTAGTGTAAAATTTTAAATAGGGAAAACTTAATGACTCATTCATTTTCATAATCGTTTATGGCCGTTATAATATAGGTCACTCACAGCTTCTGCTATTATCAGAACATTAAAGACCCTGCTGGGGCCTCTCACTGTTATTTGCTTGACATCCACTTAATATTTACCATTGGGAATGTCACAGATAGCCCACTTTTCTTCTGATCCTAGTAATGAAGAATAATCATTATGTTCATGGCTCCTTCTGGGGTACTCTATCTGTAAGTAAATAGCTTACGGAAAGAGAGAAGTTATATTTGAAGAGGCATTACCAATTGACCACCTCCACACACACACACACACACACACACACACACACACACACACACACAAACCCTGCAATTAAATTGGATCCAGATTCTTCAAACTTTAATCCACCAGGGAAGACATGAATAAAGATAGTGAGATAAATAAATATGAAATCACTTTGTAATAGTTGCATCACTTCGGAATATTAGTATCCTAAATAGGATTTGTATCCTAAATGTTCCTAAGTGTTGCAACTAATAACAAAACAAAATCACCTTACTCAAACTGCTTTAAGATAGGGAATTTGCTATCCTCTATCACTGAAGATTCCAAAGGAAGTGATTGCTAGGGATTTCTTCAGGTACAACTTGTTTTATGAGTTCAGGCTGGGTGCGTTGGCTTACGCCTATAATCCCAGAATTTTGGGAAGCTGAGGCAGGAGGGTTGCTTGAAGAAAAGGGTTTCATACCAGCCAGAGCAATGTAGCAAGGACCTGTCTCAAAAAGAAAAAAAACTTGAATAATGTCATTAAATTTTGTTTCTCTGTCACTTGACTCTGTGTCTCTAGATTATTTCATTTTTACACGTGAAACTCAATATGATTGCAATATACCCAATTTATGAGATTAAATCTACATTTTGTAGGAAAGTGGTTTTACCCTGACAATTTCTGTTAAAATGCCAGTTCATTTATTTGAGTCAGATTGTATATTATGCCCATCCCTGAACATACAGCAGGGCTCTGGGTGTTGTGAAAACTGATTGTTTCATCTCCGGGTAATGCAGTGAATGTATGCTGAAAAATAAGAGACTCATACTTATGCGAGGTAGCTAAAGCACCAATTCACCACAATAATAAATACAGTGAAAAAAATGCCTGACATGATTGTCATCATTAGTTTGATCATCAGTCAGTTAAAGCTAATGTCTTTAAAAATCATAAAACCATATATATTTAAATTTAAATCTTATAAAGGTATATATTTTACACAAGTGTTTTGATACAGAACGTTTAGGGAATGGAGGGTAAAGCAGTGCTTAGAGAATGGTGTACGAGATTGTCTTTCTTTCCTGAAACACATTCACAGTATATATTCTATAATTTCCATTTCTATTCTTTAAAGTTAATATTTAAAGACACTTGCAAAATAAACTGATTCCACAATTATTGTTTTTGACAATTTTCCCTGTAATTTTGTACTTGTGTCTTCCACAGTGTTGCATTGATTTTTTAATTACTCATAGAGTATGGTGTTACAGGTTGTCCTGTTATCCTAAAACACACATGAAGTATGTATTCTTGGATTTCTTTGTTTTTATTTTTAAGTTTTGTGGCTACTTAGTAGGTGTACATATTTATGGGTACATGAGATGTTTTGCTACAGGTATGCAATGCGTGACAATCACATAATGGAGAAGGGGGTATCCATCCCTTTAAGCATTTATCCTTTGTGTTACAAACAGCCCAATTATACCCTTTTAATTATTTTTAAATGTACAATTAGGTTATTGTTCACTATAGTCACCAAAGAAGCCAGGCACAGAAAGACAAACATTTCACTTACATGTGAGACATAAAAATAAAAACCGTTGAACTCATGGGTTTCTATTTTTGTGGCCTTTCAAGTACAGTGAGAAACTTCCAGTCCAGACAAAATTATCTAGAACTGTTTCTCTCTGTTCTTCCCGCCTCTTCCCCACTAAGTCTATACTATGAACCCTGGAAATAACCCAGCAGACAACCAAAGAACTACACTGAAATGTGATTAGAAGGTGAATGGGTTAAGGAGACAGGACTGGAGAAAAAACACAGTGACATGTGTATGTGCATGCACACACATGGAACACACACATACACGCACACACACAAGGCCACCCAGACTCGTAGTTTACTCAACTAAGCCTAACAAAAGAGGGCAGCCTACGTAGGTTCACTCCTCCCCTGAGTAAATCAAAAAGTCCTTCAGACAACATCAGAAGTAAGGAATCAATTAGAAGCCCTCCTCCCCAAAATAGACAGATGTAAGGGAAGCATTGTCCTTTCCTGGCAAATGTGAGACTATTTTCCAATAAACCTCTTTGTCTATGTAGGACTGACACTACCCTTTACTTCCCAGAGAAAGCTTACCAGATAGTGGTAGCAGGGAAGGGGTAGCCTATAGCATTCAAATCTGGAAAAGCCCCTTCTACTTCTTCAGGCAACACTAGCCAGAGAAAGCCAAATGCCAGCTGCAACCAATAAGTCAGGTAGACTGCTATGATATAAATTATCCACATAGATTATATGTTGAAACTTAGTTCCCAATGTGATAATGTTAGGAGGTAGGCTCTAAATACCCATTACTTCCCATTTGGGATTAGTGCTCTTTTGAAATAGGCAGAGAGCTCCCTGCCCCTTTCACCATGTTAGGACACAGAAACCATGACAGTCTATGAGCCAGGAAGAGGACCCTCACTAGACAAGGAATTTGTCATCTCCTTGATCTTGGACTTTGGAGCTTTCAGAATTGTGAGAGATAATTATTTTTATTCATTTATTTTTTTTGATGAGCCATTCAGTCTATGGTATTTTTCTTAGAGCAGCCCCAAAAGACTAACACACAGACAAAACTGCAAAAGTTCTGAAAATTCTACTGACAGCCTGTAAAACAGGCCAAGACCTATGGGCTAAACTTAAATAAGGTGACTGCCTGCGGAAATAGTAAATAAAAATGAAAGTAGTTAAGTAGAGCTAGAGTTTTCTATCTATTAAGAAATGAAACTTCCCTGCATTTCTCAGAATTTCCATAAGTCATAGTTTCCTGAGACTCTTTACACACCATGAAAATTAGATCTGTAGCCATTTGTCTAATTAATTGTTTTAATCCAAAAGGATAGTGCAATTTCTTCCATCTGCTTGAAGCGTTCAAAGGATCCTAGCACCAATTCTTTCCTAGATTAAATCACTAAGGAGCTAAGAAGATTGGTGTTATCTTCTCCAATATTTACATTCTGAGGAATAATGAGGCCCTGGACCTTGGAGAGAGCTCCAGGTTATAACATCTGTTATTTGAAAGCTATGTGATGCTCATCAAAATTTTTATATGTCAAATCTCTGAATTAAGGAGATGCTTTCAGTGGAGTAGAGATATTATTTTCCCCATTATAAGCAGATACATTTATCTTTTATCTATGACAGGTATGCCCACTCATGTAGGAAAAACTCCTATTAGCTTTCAGCTTGCCCCTTAGGGGTAAAACAAAGTGCCTTAGAATAACTTATTGCTTATTATTTACTGTAAGATTTTTAGTTTGAAATTTATCACCTGATATGGTTTGGCTGTGTCGCCACCCAAATCTCATCTTGAATTTTCATGTGTTGTGGGAGAAACCTGGGGGGAGGCAATTGAATCATGGGGGCAGGTCTTTGCCCTGCTGTTCTCATAATAGTGAAGAAGGCCCTTGACATCTGATGGTTTTATAAAGAGGAGATCCCCTGCACAAGCTCTCTCTTTGCCTGATGCCATCCATGTAAGACATGACTTGCTCCTCCCTGCCTTCTGCCATGATTGTGAAGCATTCCCAGCCATGTGGAAATGTAAGTCCATTAAACTTCTTTCTTTTGTAAATTGCCCAGTCTTGGGTGTGTCTTTATTAGCAGAGTCAATAAATTGGTACCAGTAGGGTGGGGTGTAGCTGAAAAGATACCCAAAATGCGAAAGCAACTTTTGAACTAGGTTACAGGCAGAGGTTGGCTGGAACAGTTTGGAGGGCTCAGAAGAAGACAGGAAAATGTGGGAAATGTGGAACTTCCTAGAGACTTGTTGAAAGACTTTGATCAAAATGCTGATAATAATATCAACAATGAAATCCAGGGTGAGTTGGTCTGAGATGGAGATGAGGAACTTGTTGGGAACTGGAGCAAAGGTGACTCATCATGTTGTAGCAACGACTAGCAGCATTTTGCTCCTGCCCTAAACATTTTTGGAACTTTGAACTTGAGAGAGATGACTTAGGGTATCTGGCAGAATAAATTTCTAAGCAGCAAAGCATTCCAGAGGTGACTTGGATACTAGTAAAGGCATTCCGTTTTCAAAGGGAAACCGTGCATAGAAGTTCAGAAAATCTGCAGCTGGACAATGCGATAGAAAAGAAAATCCCATTTTCTGAGGACAAATTCAAGTTGGCTGCAGAAATTTGCGTAAGTAACCAGGAGCAAAATCTTAATCCCCAAGACAATGGGGAAAGTGTCTCCAGGGCATATGATTGCATATTGCAAACTTCTTTTTTTTTTTCTTTTGAGACAGGGTCTCACTCTGTCCCCAAGGTTGGAGTGCAGTGGTACGATCTCAGCTGACTGCAACCTCTGCCTCCCAGGTTCAAGCACTTCTCTTGCGTCAGCCTCCCGAGTAGCTGGGACTACAGGTGCCTGAAACCATGCCCAGCTAATTTTTCTATTTTTAGTAGAGACAAGGTTTCACCATGTTGGCCAGGCTGGTCTTGAACTCCTGACCTCATCCTCCCAAAGTGCTGGAATTAGAGACATGCAACACCACACCCAGCCGCAGATTACAAACTTCAATTAATCACCTTACCATGTTAATTTTCTTGCAGCGACTCACTGCACCTATCATTTTCAAAAAATGCAACATGAGGTTCTTTGAGTTACTGTCTTTTATTCATTGAGTTGATCAATCAGTCAGTAGATACTTCCACTTGTTTCCGTATTTTGACTGTACTTTTCTCTGTGTTTAGATCCATCAGATTGGGAACCCTTACTGTCAATCTGAAAAGGCATTGAGTGTAATGGAAAGACCACAGTAAAAGCAGAAGAACATTATAAGACATTACTTACCCTCAATGGCAATTCACTAGCTATCTGGTATTTTAATGGCAAATAATTGAACACTCTTAAATCTAACTTTTAACTTTAAAGTGTATTACTGCTATATATTTCCATCATTTAGTTTTTCCTCCAGTCTATTTTTTCCTCACAGAGGAAAAACTACACTTCAAAAAAAAAATCCCTTTTTTTTGAATTTCAACATTTATTCTATTAGAATGTGGATTTTAATAACTATTTTTCCCTAAGCCCATGTAATATAGTATTTTTAAATATCCTCGGGGTAAATGTTATGGTTTCAAAGGCTTTAGTTTAGTTTTTTTTTTATTTCACCCTCAGTCTGCTGTAAGCCATATTTCTTATAGTTAAAAATGTATTCCTTTAAAGTTAATTGGCACTGACTCATAATATAATTTGTATTTACTTTTGCTGTTTTAGTTTATACCAACAACAACTATGCTGTAAAGAATATTAGGATAATTCAAAGCTACAAAACAAACATCTGAGGAAATACTGAATAGACAGAATAAATGAAAATATTTTATAGGATATTTGAGACTAAATCAAGAGTCAGTTAAAAGATGAAAAGAGGCTATTCCAAAATGTGTACATTGAGATAAGAAGAGTCCTTTTATAATAGAAGAAACCTGCTGCATTTTTTTAGGATTGCAGATTTGCTACAGAAAAAGTGACTCTTTGACCTCCTCTACACTGTAGGCCAGACATGATCCCAGGATATATGTCACTACAGGTTTATGTGACCAGTAAGAGAGGGTACCAAGATGTAGGTGGGTCAGTGAGATTCATCTGCCTGTGGGCAGGGGATATGTTTTCTGCAAGAATTTTTTTTACAATAAATTACAATAAAAAAGCCAAATTAATTTTATTTTGCATTTTTATTTTCATTCTATCAGTGTCAGTGATAAAACAAGGCAATGTCAATAATAGGACAAGGCAAACTGCTCCCATGTCCTCTCTCCCTTGGGGTGCCACTAACTGCTGGGTCTGTCCCACAGACCCTGGCCGAGCAATGGCTGAAAGGAGTACTTAGACACAGGTATGCAGTGTAAGAGTAGCTAGGCGGCTGCCTGGCTCTAGTGGCCAAAGCTTGCTTTTATTCAGTACAGACATAATGCCAAAAGACTGGAGAGAACACAATCGGTGGGTAATTAACATTACTGTTCCCCTTTCAGGGAACTTCATTCGTGCAGATGATCAAAGGTCAGTTATTGGCCAACCAAATAAACAAGACTCTTTAAGATAAATTCCCCTACATTCCCTTGTGTCTACTCCTTGTCCTCTGCCTCAGGGTTAGAGACAAGCTGCCTTCAGCTATTCTCCCCCAAAACTTTGCAGATATAGTTTCTCCCATCACTCTGACCAATCTCCTACAACTAATCGTGTCAATCATGTCAGGAATGAAGCCTGTCATGGGTGATACCAGTGGTGCATTTGACCATAGGACAGAGTGGAATCCAGTGGCCACTGTGATTCTCCTTTCGACTCTCATGATTATGAGCTGAGGTGGAAAGAGCTGATGCTAATTCTCCAGATAGTACTTAAATGAATTTCATAATAGTGTAGTTTTTCTTGGTAAGAATAGGCAAGCATAGATCCTGAAGCAAAACTGGAACATTGAAAAATTTATTTCAGAGCATTTAAGACTTCAATTCCTTAAAGAGTATTTAATTTGTTACTAAGAGAAATAGAGAGTTGGGTTAAAGAGAAAAAAAAATACCTTGAGTCTTTGCTGAGATAAGTTCTTAAGGTGTTGCAATGTAACAAATGTATTTATGCCTCAGTTGGCTTTGATTTTGGTCAGAATGTTTCATATTCTCAACTTATTTTAACCTCTTCCAGGTATTCAGTTTATTTTCCACTTTTACACAACAGACACAAAGTCACAAACATTAATTTAGGAGCAAGAATTGAAAACATTTTTTGAGATTTTACTTTACAGTAAAAAAGATCTATTTTTGCTTGACATCTTTCTTTTCTACATGCAGTGAAATACGCTGATTGCAAGGGGCGAAGAAGTGGGGTATGTACACTTCTGAGTGTGTATGCATGAACAATAATAATAAATATTAATATGCATTTAGTAGTTTTATTACTTGACAGGCTGTATAACTTCTAACATTTCCCAGTACAATTGCATATAATAAAGGGATAGTCAAATTTATACATCTATACATACATCTATAAATGATCATCATTTACGTGTATCTTTTTTTTTCAGAAGGGCAACTATATTTTTTAAGAGATTACCCCTAAATTTTCTTTCTTATTATTTCCACAAGCAATTATAGTCTTTTCTAAAAAATATATAATGACTCAAAACAATTTCAGAAGGTACGTGCTTCGAAATCCACTTAATACTGGAGTCACTGTCAATAACAAGAATACACAGAGTAAAGATGGAATCAGTCCCTCATAATATTCTGTACCATCTCTGTCCAGTAGAAATCTGTGATGCTAGTAATGTGCCCTGTGCTGTCTAATACAGTAGCTACTGGCCACATGTGACCATGAAGCACTTGCAATGTGGATAAGTAACTAGCAACTCTACTTATAATATTTTAATTTTAATTGACTTAAATTTAAATTGTCACAGGAAACTACTTGTTACCATATTGGCCAATGTAGTATGTGATGTTCCAATTAAACCAACTCTGTATGATGTTTATTCTCCTTGCTTTTAATGACACCAGGAAAAGGTACTGTTTTCCTTTTTATATTTTAGCCAAGATATGCTGTACAATTACACAGTATATCCTGAAATTACAGTGGCTTAACAAATTTTGATTTCTCTCCAAGTCCAGTGACATTTGGTGGATGTGCTCAATAGGCATTTAAGATTCAAAGCATTTTTCTCCATTTGGCCTACTGTAAAAGATAACATAAACTTGGTAGAATACAAACAACGGACACTCATTACTCACAGCTCTGAAAGCTAAGTCCAAGATAAGGTACCAGCACATTTGGTGTCTGGCAAGGGTCCCTTTTTTGGTTCAGATATGGATGGTACCTTCTCACTGTGTCCTCATGGTGCAAGAGGCAAGGAATCTCTCTGGGGTCTCTTTTATAAGGACACTAATCTCATTCAAGAAGACTTCCCTCTCATGAACTAATCACTTACAAAATTTCCACCACCTAATACTGTCCCCTTGGGGTTTAGGATTTCAACATGTGATGCAAACATTCATCTGTAGCACAAGGTAGAGGCCACTTGTATCTCGCAGCTCTGCGAAGTCATCTCATTGCCACAGTAGCTCCAGCATCAATGAAAGAGAAGTTGTGGAGAACTACCATGGCTCATAACACTTTACCAGAAGTGACACATGTGACTTCCCTTCACTGCCCATTAGTCAGGACAGTCACGAGGCTTGCAGAAACCTCCAAGAAGGCTAGACAGTCTTCCTAGGGCCGAAGAAGCATAGAGACAGCTGTGCAGTGAGCACAAGTAATCATTATTACTCCATATGTTAACTTTGGGATCATGGACACATCAGCGAGACTCTCCAGGTTTCAGTTGCTTTATCCCCTTACAGCAGGCATATTAAAACTGATTACATAAAAGTACTCAAGGATCACAGAAGTTTCATAGCACAGAATCTTCCTCATGGTAAATGCTCAATAAATGTTACTTCTATTATTTTTAGATTGTCATTTATTTCCAATGCTATTTTCTCCTTTGGCATAAGTTTAAATGCATACTCCCTAATATTATTTACTTTTAATTGCATTTAGTATTATATTTGCATTTTTTCCCTAAAGATTATCTAGGGGAAAAATTAAAGAATATATAAAATATGATAAATCTCTTACAATATCTTTAAATACAAAGCATTTGTTACCTAATCATGATTTGCACATTTGATTACTGAATTAAGGGAGAAATTCAAATTATTAAAATTTAAAAATATATTGGCAGGGCATAATGGCTTCCACCTGTAATCCCAGCACTTTAGAAGGCTAAGGCAAGAGGATTGCTTGAGCTCAGGAGTTCAAGACCAGCCTAGGCAACATAGTGAAACTGTCTCTACTAAAAATAAAAATTAAAAAATATATGTGTCCAGGTGTAGTGGTGCATACCCACAGTCCCAGCTACTTGGGAGGTTGAGGTGGGAGGATTCCTGAGCCCAGAAGATTGAAGCTACAATGAGCCATGATCACAACCCTGCACTCCAGCACGGGCCATAGAGCAAGACTCTGTCATCATCATCATCATCGTCATCAGCATCATCATAAAACAAAGTTCAGTCTAGAAGTAATAATTTTTTCTTCTTATTTTATTTCAGTAATAAAAATTCTGTAAATCCAAAATGCCCTGAAAAGCAAAACCATAGAATGTTTTCAGCCATGGTGTGGGCAATGTTGTGAGGTGGAATTAAATGAGAATTCACCATGTAAAATGAATATGTGCGTAAATATTAACATCAAAAGATGTTTCTGTAACTAGAAGGCAAGTTCCAGCTACTCCCAGGGAAATCTAAAGCATGCATTCTTATTTTAGGGGATATGTGACTTTTACATTTGCAATTTTTAAGAAATGTCTTTTCATGATTTTCGTAGTAAAATATCACATGTTTTAAAAATTAAATTGTGTGTAATCAGTTTCAAACTAGTATTTGTATCCTGCTTGATTAATGTCTTTCATTTTAATCACAGTCCAACCCAAAATGGTTACATTTCTTTACATGAATATGCTAGAACGACAAAAGCAGAGACAGTCATCTTAGGTCATGACTAAGACTGATTGACAAATGTTATGTCTCATTAAGGTACAGTACAAGCTGAGAAGAGTTTAAATCCCACATGTGAGTGCAGAAGCAGATTGTGGAGTTCCGCTGACATTCTTTTCTTCACTTACGATTATTCTCATGCCTGCTGTCTACTTTTACACACACACACACACACACACACACACACACACACACACACACATATGCACACACTGGTACATACTCCTCTCTGTATTTTTTTTCTTTTTATATTTCTTGGATGCAGTTCTTAGTATGGAGCCAGCTGCAATCCTGGCTTGTGCATGGATATGTCCCAAAAGTGCCTGTCATTTTTACATGATTTCTGCCACCATTCTTTCATTCATAAATAGTTTGAGCCTAAGAAAGTATAAATAAACAAAGTCTAATCCAGAAATAACACCTATCAATTGATGTATTCCATCTTTAGCAATCTCCCTTCCAGTAAGCTGCTATCTATCCATAGTTTTCGTGCCTCAGATGTAATAGTTTTTGCCATGTCCAAACATAAGAAAAAAATAATAAACTTCAGTAATTTTACATGTAGCTCTGGTCATCTAATGAGGATTTCACAATGGCTTCAACAAACTTTTATATCATTTTCAATATAAATATTCCCTTTTGAAGCAATATTTTTCGACATATAATTAGAAATCAGAATTTCATCCAACTTCATAAACGCAGATTTAATACCAAGAACTTAATTTAGGTTAGTTAGTTAGTAAATTGAGCCTCCCAGTTGTCACACAACGCATATGGCTATGTGTACATGGGTTTCATTTACTTTTCAGCCCTATGTAATCACCCTGTTACTCTAAACTTTATCTCTGAAGCACTGAGCATAAGAGACAGTCATTAACCAGAATTAGCTTGTTTCTCAAGTTCTTATAAAATTAATTATCCCCATAATTTTCTTGTTACGACTTCTAAAACTTATTAAGATATGTCTGTGTGTTTACTTCAAAATTACTATTGAATGTGAAGTTATATGCAACCCAAGAAGTCTCTAATATGTTTCTTTTTTAGGTAGGGCATTTTCTTTTTTTTTTTTTAATATATATATATTTTTATTGCATTTTAGGTTTTGGGTACATGTGAAGAACATGCAAGATTGTTGCATAAGTACACACATAGCAGTGTGATTTGCTGCCTTCCTCCCCATCTCCTATATCTAGAATTTAGGTAGGGCATTTTCAAATGAAATTATGTTCTCTACACCTTAATTTTATGTTGACAAAATCAGAAAACAATAAAAAACTATACAACAGATGGACGATGTTTTGTAAGCATGGTGTTGATATTATCTGATGAGACACTTCAGCAAACTATGTTTTTCAAATCAGTCTGTTCTAACATAAGTTTTGAGTCAAAATTACTCACTTAGATTTAATCAAGATGGTTATAGGTAGTGCATTTTCCTTCAGCAACTGTCAAGGTACTGTACTTGAATAAAGTGACAGTGGAAACCTAGACTCTCCAAAGTCAGAAGTGTCAATTTTAGAGTGGAGTATAAACCGTTATTCCTAGTGTGTGCGACCCCTAGGGTAGTATTTTTCTATTCAAGTTTAGCACAATTTTAACACCATCTCATAGTGATATATTTATGAAGCATAAATTGAAAATGAAATATTTAAATTCATATAATGCAAAGGATGCATCAAAGTATAATTTTCATAACATATATCTTAAGCTCTATATGTTTCATAATTTTTCTAAAATATGCGTGTGTGTGTGTGTGTGTGTGTGTGTGTGTGTGTGTGTGTGTATGGAGAGAGAGAGAGATAAAATCTCTCCCTTGTTACCCAGGCTGGAGTGCAATGGCATGATCTCGGGCCATTGCAAACGCTGCCTCCCAGGTTCAGATGATTCTTCTCCCTCAGCTCCCTGAGTAATGGATTACTGGTGCCCACCACCACACCCAGTTAATTTTCGTATTTTTAGTAGAGATAGCGTTTCACCATGTTGGCCAGGCTGGTCTCAAACTCCTGATCTCAGATGATCCATCCACCATGGTGTCCCAAAGTACTGGGATTACAGGTGTGGAGCCACATTGCCCTGCCAAGATTGATATGTTGTACATATCTCACTCTGAGTACAGATATCTGCTTACCCTCCTTTTCAAGGTCTCATTAAATGTCCGGATTTCTAAAGTTCAATGAAGAGGACAAAAAAAAAAAGTAAACTAATAATAACAGTCTAAAAATAAGGTCAGGTTTAGAGGCTCATGCCTGTAATCCCAGCACTTCAGGATACCCAAGCAGGAGGATCACTTGAAAGACCAGACCGGAGAACATTGGGAGATGCCATCTCTATGAAAAATAAAGAAAAATTGCAAGTAGTGGTGGTGGACACATGGGATTCCAGTTACTTGGGAAGCTGACAGGGGAGGATCCCTAGAGCCAGGGAACTGGAGACTGCAATAAACTGTGATTATGCCACTGTAAACCAATCTGGGCAACAAAAGGAGAACTTGTCTCAAAATAAAATAAGAGATAATGTGTCAGTCAAAGCTTGTTTGCAAGAAAAAAATATTTACACTCCAATTTAAGTAACAGTAATTTACTACAGAGAATTTGGTCAAGGCAAAGATTGTTAGAAAGTCTAAAATAGCAGCATTTAGGTTGGCTTCAAGTAGTGACTCCCCAGGCTATAATTTAATCCAGCATAATAACTGTTGCCTGTTGACTCAGGAACACAATTCCTTGCTACAATCTAAGGATTAAGAGACCACCATCAGAACTGTGGTCTTCAGAGCAAGAATATCTATGCTACAATTCTCACCAGCAAACTAAATTTCATGATTACCCAGCCTGTCTTTCCCTATTCAAGTCACTTTTGAATATAATTTGTAGAACCCAAGTTGCAAGTGAACTTAGGAAATTTAAGCTTTAATTTGTTTTGCTTTCAACTTTCCAGCCTCTGCAGTAGAGGGAGGCATATTAAAAGAATATTGGCTTACATGATCACTGAGTTAATTTTCCACATCTATTACAGGCTGCTGAAAGTGGTATTTAGAGCATTTCAGTAAAATGGATATTAACAAGGACCAGATTGACAGATCAACGACAGCAAAGCACAGCACAGCACAATACACCAAAGACAAAGTAATTCTTTCCTAAGGAGAAACAGAAAACATAAACTGAAGTGTGCTCATATAAAATGGGAAACTTAATTGTAAATGTGTATGCTTTTAACTGCTCCACTGACCAGCTTATCCCCTCATCTATTTCCCTCTCCTCAAGTATTTCTATTTTCTATTCCCTGAAACTCAATATTTAAATTAAGCAGTTAATAACTCCACAATATCCTCTAAATGTTTAAGTGAAAGAAATAATCACATGTCTCTCACTTTAAATCAAAAGCTAGAAATAACTAAGCCTAGTGAGGTGAGCATGTTGAAAGCAGAGATGAGGTGAAAGCTAGGCTTTTTTTTTGGTTTTTGTTTTTTTGCCAATAGTCAAGTTGTGAATGCAAAGCAGAAGTTCTTCAAGTAAATTAAGTGTGCTGCTCCAGTGAACACATAAGTAATAAGAAAGTGCAACAGCCTTATTGCTGGTAGAGAGAAAGTTTGGTGGTCTAGACAGAAGATTAAACTAGGCTCTCAACATTCCCTTAGCTAAAAAGGTGATGAAGCTGCAAACAAAAAGTCTGAAACTTATTAAGGTTAGTTCAGGAGGTTTAATCAAGGAAGCCATCTCTGTAACCTAAAAGTGCAAGGTGAGACAGCAATGCTAAAGTAGGAGCTGCAGCAAAGTTGTCCGGAAGACCTAGCTAAGATAATTGACAAACGTGGCTACACTAATCAACGGTTATTCAAAGTAGATCAAACAAACTTTCTGATTAGAAGATGAGGACATCTAGGACTTCCATTGCTACAAGAGAGAAGTCAGTGCCTGGCTTTGAAGCTCTTACTATGCTTTGGCAAAGAGACTGGTGGCTTTCTTCCCCTGCCCTAGAGATCTGTGGAACTTTGAACTTGAGAGAGATGCTTTAGGGAATCTGGCAGAAGAAACTTATAGGCAGCAAAGCATTCAAGTGGTGACAGAGAATAAAAGTTTGGAAAATTTGCAGCTGGACTACACAGCAGAAAAGAAAAACTCAGTTTCTAAAACCTGCTGCAGATATTGCATAATTAATGAGGAGCCAAATGCTAGTCACCAAGACAATAAAAAATGTATATATATATATATGTCCGGGGCATGTCAGAGACCTTCCAGGAAGCTCCTTCCATCACAGGCCCAGAGTGCTGGGAGGGAAAAATAGTTTCCTTTCTGGGCCAGGCCCAGAGCTCCCAGCTCTGTGCAGCCTCAAGACATGGTGCCCTACATTCCAACTGGTTCAGCTCCAGTCATGATTAAAAGAGGTAAAAGGGCCAGGCGCGGTGGCTCACGCCTGTAATCCCAGCACTTTGGGAGGCCGAGGCGGGTGGATCACGAGGTCAAGAGATCGAGACCATCCTGGTCAACATGGTGAAACCCCGTCTCTACTAAAAATACAAAAATTAGCTGG
>CAUYUD010095654.1:0-27577 GCA_963575295.1 Alouatta caraya
GGATCACGAGGTCAAAAGATCGGGACCATCCCGGCCAACATGGTGTGAAACCCCGTCTCTACTAAAAATACAAAAAAATTAGCGCACGCCTGTAGTCCCAGCTACTCGGGAGGCTGAGGCAGGAGAATTGTTTGAACCTGGGCGGCAGAGGTTGCAGTGAGCCGAGGTCGCGCCACTACATTCTAGTCTGGCACCTGGTGACAGAGTGAGACTCTGTCTCAAAAAAAAAAAAAAAAAAAAATGGTGTTTCATGATGACAATAACAACAACAAAAATGACAAATATAAAATTAATAACTTCAGTGATAGGCAAATTGATAGACTGATAAAAACTATGGTAACTTAGTAAAGCAAAAAATGCTAGATCTTGGAGAGCACAAGTCAGGTAGCTGTGTTGTCTAATGCTGATATGTTCAGTGTGATTTCCTCATTGTGCTATTTTCTTCAGAGTAGAAAGTTAACAGACCATATATGAAAGAGTCATTGGTAAACACATGGAAGAGAGAGCGAAGATTACTTGGTCTTTGGGTTGTTTACCTTTTAGATGCCTAGAAAAATGTATAATCTACCGCACTCAAGGTGAACTTCCTGGAACTGGACACTTGGTATACTCTTCAGATTTTAAGAGCCTGTCTGCTGTGAGAGAATTAGGGAAGAGCAGGTAAAGGAAGGCCTTTCAGCATCTCTTCTAAGAGCAACCCTCTTTTAAAAGAAGTGTGCTGAAAGTACCCTGGACATGGGAAGTTGCAAGAAATTCAGAAGACGACCAGTGAATAAATGAGTTTCTCCTCTTTGGCATATGTTTTTTGTGTTGGGGTGCTTGAGCAAGCCATGTCAGGGAGAAAAGAAACAAGTTTTCAACATTGCAGCAAGTTGCCAAATATTACAGTACAGAAGAAGAGCACACTCAAATATCTGAACGATAAACATTTACCAAATATAATTTACAGTGCTAGTACTGAGACTTCAAAAATTTATAATACACATCTGACCTTGTGCTATTTATCTAGTATGTGACACACGACTTATACACAAAAAGCCTATAAAAATCCAAAATAACCTACACCATCTGCCAAGCTGTCGGTTTCTGAAGTCAAGGCATCTGATATTTTGTTGCTGTGAGGTATGGGTATTTTGTTGTTCTAGACTGCTCAATACAGGGAAATAAAACAACCTCAGCAAAATCAGGATATTTCTTAGCAGCAGTGGCAGTGTGTGAGTGTGTGTGTTTGTTTTACTTAAAGTTTGGCCTTATTAGAGCACAAATTAATGTGTTAGGGGAATTTTACAGGATTGAGTTGGAGAAAGATTTTTCATGGTATGACAAGCAATATCCATTTAGTACTCCAGCAACAGATGGTTAGTGAGTGAGGCCATGACAGAGGAGAAGAGCACCAATATTAGGACGCACCACTATTATATAAGAGGATCGTGTCAAAACTTATCTATCATTCCCCTCTGGAGAGAGACATTATTAGCCTAGAATATAAGAAAATCAGCTCTAGGGAGGGAAGCATCTCTATCTTTCAAGAATATTTATTTATATGAAAATCTTTGAAAAGATAGTCTAGAACAAACTAAGTATTTGTGTTTATATGTACATAGATGTGAAAGATCCATGCAGAAAATTCACTCAAAACAAGGTTCTTTTCAATCTCTCCTATTCCCACAGAGAAACATGTTGTTTCTCTGTGCAGTTCCCCACCTCTGCAATATGGGGATTTCCTGACTCCCCATAAAGTTGACAGTAAATACCAAACACCTAGATAAACTTGAATTTCAGATAAACAACATCTTTCTTTTTTTACATATAGCCAAGATCTGTACACTATTTGGGACGCACTAATTCTAAAAAAAAATTCTTTGTCCATCTAAAATTCAAATTAAACTATTCTTTCTGTATTTTATTTCCTAAATCTGGCAATCTTAATGATTCTCCATGAGGCAAATAAAAAATATATCTTAGTGCCCCTGATTTGAAAAGATTCTTGCAACGTCCTGGGAAGGGTGTCTATTAATCTTATATTTGCAATTTTGGATCACTAAGAGAAGTGATCCAAAGAGAACCTCCCAAATTGTCCAAGCTTCTGGTGATGGAAAACCTATGTCTTTCCTAAGCCCAGTATCTTTGGGTATACCTATAGTCACTAGAAAATATGCTCTGCAGTAGATGAAAAAGAGAATCATCTGGCTGTGATTTCCAGCTCATAACTTACAGATTTAATCACTGGACCTTTAGTACAGTTTCCTCAGGAAAAACAAGGTGAGAGGCTTGATAATACCCACCTATTTGTATGGATTACTCTACTCTTTCAGAAATCAACTCAAAATATAATATATCCTATTATATTCTTACTGACAAAGTTGATTCCCTAACAAATCGGGTCTTTCCCTGCTCTGTGTCACAAAGCCAATATGTAACACCGAAAGTGGATGTCAAGCAGTGCAGGCTTTACTTGATGACTGCAGAACTGAGAAGCAAGAACTTGGCTCACAAATAAAGTTTTTGACTAGTGATGGTTGAGGGGGTTAACATATAGACTTCTCTGACAAAGAGGTTGGACATTTAAGGGAACGGGAGGAATATCCATGTCTTTTCCAGAAATGGAAGTCAGATTCTCAGAACCAGAGTTTCACCTCCCTTTTTGCCCTCTAATGGCCTCTTCTAATCATTGTCATAGGGACTGTAAACTCATGGTACTGGTGGGAGTGCCATTTAGGATGGAAATGAGATTATAATGCAGTCTGAGGATTTTTTTTAAGTTGTTCAGTCAGCCATCTTGGTTCTTACTATTCTCGGCTGTTCTGGTTCCAAAGGGAAATTTTATATTACCAGTGTCCTGTTTCTTAAAGAGAAGCAGGGTTAAAGCAGTGCAGAAATTCAGTAAAGTCATGTAGGCATTACAGTGAGTTGCAATATTACCCTAATATTGCTTATTACAGAATGTATAGATGCTGGGTATTAACGTGTTGATTATTTTTTTCCCACTAGACTGTGAGTTTCGTAAACCTTGTCTCCTTATTCACCGCTCTGTCTACATTACCTAGCATAGCACCTGAAATGTAGTAGGCTATCAAGTATTTGTTAAAAGACTAGATGAATTGAGATAGATTTATTGGTGCTATTTTGTGTTAGGCACCATGCTAGGATATGAAACTCAAATGTTAATAAAATTATATTCACGAACTTTGAAATAAAGTCAAGGAGATATTAACAGCAAATAGTATGGGATGATATTCATAATGAACACACAAAACTTTGGGAACACAAGTTTAAAGTGTCAGAAAAATAAGCAAGAATATCCTCAATTTTTATTATTTTTTTGTTAGGGAAGTTGCTTGAGTTTCCTTGTGTCTTGCCCTGTGTTTGGATTCTGTAGGGATTCGACTTTGTGCATCTCTAACTTTATGTCATCCATGCATAACAAACATTTAACCTTAAGAGAACTTTTAACTAGTTCTAATTGCTTTCTGACCACCTAAGACTAACTTTTATCTTCATTAGAAATTCTTATGAAGTCATAGACTCAGACTTCTCACATCTTCTGTCTAACTGCAATCTTAGATTAAACTAAGTAAAATAGTCTACCTAAGAGAGAAGATGTTCATTCAGACCTTAAAGCAGGACTCAGCTAATTTACCCTTATCCTACAATCCAGATTTATGACAGCTAATGAAATCACCCTGCCAAAATTGGTACTTTCCTTTACTTCACCCCTTGTAGCCCAAATCAAATACCCAGGAATCATATTTGAAAGCACCTCATATTAGCTGATGACTGAATGCAACCATTTCTCTATGCATAAAGACAAAGCACTTCCGTAAACAACACACTTAGCAATGGAATAAAACACATACTCATAAAAACAAATGTATCTATGGCATGTGTTAAACTCTGTACAACAATAGCCAGTCAATTATCAACACAATTATTTTTTAATATTCATTCAATATACAATTTATTAATTTCTGGGGAAGGAACTATGACTGAATTTATTATTTCAGAAAATATTCTAGGTACAGTACATATAAGAGAAATTACAAAGACCTTATTTGGATATGTGATTTACTGGTACATGCCATGAACCCAAGACACCTGGTGCTTGATCACTTATTTGCTATTTGCTACTGTTTTTAGTGGGAAATCTTTAGCAATATTTTAGCATTTTCTCATCAGAATCTAAAAGAAATCGATGCATCTGGTCAAACTTAAAAATAGAAATAATCAGCCATAATTCATTCCAAGTGAAAGACATCTTACAACTCTTAGGATTTTGATAATGATGAACTTTTTAATATTATTATTATAGTTTAATTTCTGGGGTACATGTGCAGATCTTGCAGGATTGTTACATAGATATACACATGCCATGGTGGTTTGTTGCCTTCATCCCCCCATCACCAACATTAGGTACTTCTCCCAATGTACCCTTCCCCAATCTCCTCACCCCTTGTAATTCCTCCTCTAGTCCCCAACCCTGCAACAGACCCCAGTGTGTGATGTTCTTCTCTCTGTGTCCATGTGTTCTCATTGCTCAACACCCACCTATGAGTGAGAAAATGTCGTGTTTGATTTTCTGTTCTTGTGTCAGTTTGCTGAGAAAGATGGTTCCCAGATTCATCCATGTCCCTGCAAAGGATATAAACTCATCTATTTTTATGGCTGCATAGTATTCCATGGTGTATATGTGCCACATTTTCTTTGTCCAGTGTATCATTGATGGGCATTTGGGTTGGTTCCAGATCTTTGCTATTGTCAACACTGCCGCAATGAACATACATGTGCATGTGTCTTTATAATAGAATGATCTATAATTCTTTGGGTGTATACCGAGTAATGGAATTGCTGGGTCAATTGCTATTTCTATTTCTAGATCCTTGAGGAATCGCCACACTGTCTGTCACAATGGTTGAACTAATTTATACTCCCACCAACAGTGTAAAGGTGTTTCTATTTCTCCACGTCCTCTCCAGCATCTGTTGTCTCCAGATTTTTTAGTGATGGCCATTCTAACTAGTGTGAGATGGTATCTTAATGTGCTTTTGATTTGCATTTCTCTAATGACCAGTGATGATGAGCATTTTTTTTTCACATGTTTATTGCCTGCATAAATGTCTCCTTTTGAAAAATGTCTGTTCATATCATAACTTTTAATGAAATAGGCAATGGTGTGTTACAGCTGGCTCAAATCTGTTCATGAGAACCACTTGGAAACTTACTGTTCATCTTCTTTTTCTTTTCTTTCTCTTTGTAGCAGTCTTACTTTTTTGTAAAGGAATTCTACAAAGTTAAGCTATTCCATTTAAAATTGTCTAATTTATCTAACCATTGCTTCCATATTGAAAATGTCATGATGAATATTTATTGCAGTAATGTTGACTTCAGGACAATCATAGCATCCATATTGAATAAACATAATGCTTTGCCCTCTGATTTGATTACAAAATAATTCATTACTCCACTGTGCCTTTAAAGTTTGACATTCAAAGTTCACTTTTTCTTCTTACCTCTTTTTGACATGTTGATCACGCACTGGTAAAAATATAATAGTAAAGTGTGTGATGATTGTACCATAGTGCTGGAAACTATTAATTTTTAGTTGTATCATTGCAATTTATAGTGAACTGAACAATAGTGGGAATTGAGAAGAGCAACAGATGTTCTCTGTTGCAACAATTCACTCCCAATATAGTGGCAAAGCAGCCATAAAAGATATGTTAACCAATTAATATATTGTGTTACCATAAAACTTTATTTACAGACATTGAAATTTGAATTGTATGTAATATTCACATATAATCAAACACTATATTTCTTTGGAGTTTTTAAAATCATTCTAAAATGTAAAAACCATCCTTAGAATAGAAGCCATACAAACCAGGCTATGGGTCAGATTTAGTTTGCTGACTCCTATGAAGATCTATCTGCTTTTGTGTTTCTGAGAAATATTCGATACTACATCAACTTTCAATGCAGTTAACTTATTTTTTGCTCAATTTTCACTGCTTTAATTTTATTTTCTTTGGAAATTTTTGGAGCTGATCAATCTCACCATCATAATAGTATCTGTACTGTAGTGGAGAATGTCTCTGCATACTCCACTCAGAGAGTCAGAAGTCATGCCTTAAAAAGTTGGTTTCATTTTACATTAGAAGATCATTCCTTCTGTACCCATGAAAATTTTTTAAAAGCATTCTGAGTGCACATTATGTTGGCAGAAGTGTGGAAAAATAGCTAAGAATTAATTGACATATCAGTTTTCCAGAGTTATGAACCTTTGTGATTAACTCTTTTGGGAAACTTATGAGAGGGATGGCTGCTTGAAAATCCCAAATATATTATAAAATTCTCGGCTTTCTCAGTACACAGGTCTCTATTTCCTTAGGTAGTTTGTAAAAAATGGTCAAATGTCCATTTTTCCCAGTATTCATAACCTTTACTGTGTAGCATAGACTATAGGCTCAACTGTGTGATCTTCATGTGTCAATAGGGTGCTAGTAAGCATGATTCAAATGGAGGCCTAAAGACGTTTGTGCATTTGGACTTCTGTGCTTTTCTATCACCAAGAAAAAAAAAAATTCTGAGTTATCTCTTTCGTCACGGGAAGAATAAGAGGTGAGTATCAGAGCTGCTAAAACATGCCTCCAACCAACAGACAAAATGGCTTTACCATGGCTAACTGAGGTGCTCAACATTAAAACAGAAGTTGGTGACCATATCCATGTGAGGGAACAGTCATGCAGTCTGTGTTCTCAGAAAGACATTGTAAAACTGTCACAGGACCTCTCTTTCTACAATCAAGCCAGATTAGTTCTGTTAGTGCCAAGCTGAACTGTAGCTACAACGCCTCCACACCCTCCACCTGTCCATCTGATAGAAACATCCAACAGAGACTTCTGGTGGCTTGGAAACCAGCCAATCAGACATCATCTGCCGTAGCCTATGAGGGCTAAGCCGTATCAGGGCTCAGCTGTACTGAGCAGTCAGAACTTTTCTGCATTTACCAATCAGAGCTAAGTGCACTTCGGTATTTCATTTACATAAATGAATCTTAACTGGGAACCTGGACAGGAATTTTTGCTATAAAACCCAAACCTAGTCTTTGTTCTCTGGAACACAATTCTTTTTACATTAAAACTCATTTTGCAAATTATTAACTATAATAAAGTCTCTCCTCCAAATTCCTATTCAGAGAAATCATGTTTACAGAGCCAACCTGCTTGTTTCCCTAGGTGATTCCATTTGATATCAGTCAAACATAGTTGAGATTAGCCAATTACCAGCCTCCTCAGTCATGAGATATAATAATAAACAATTATTTCTAAAGTCATAAAATGTAATATAATTTTTAATATTCAGTTGCAATTGCTAGCCAATAAAACGTAACTGCAAATGCCTACTGAGTACTTACTTTATGCCTGAAACTATGTTTTACTTCATATAATCTTTAAACAACTTTATAAGTTTTAGTGCTATTATTCTTATCTTAGAGATGAAAATGTGTTATGAAATACACAGCTAAACTCTTGTGGAGCTAGAATTTGAGCCCAGATTGTCTGACTCTAGAACCTAGATTTTTACACATTATCCTTTTCTATCCTTAGAAATTGGCTGAACTATACTTATTTGCCCTCAAAATTAAATTCAAGATCTTCAAGATTTTATCACTAATAACTTTGAAGATAGCAAAGTGTCTACATCTTTGATGGAGTGTTTTTCTTTAAAAATAAATAGATTAATTTTTTTTTCATTGCTGGTCACAATATTGCCAATGGCATGTTGGGCTAATGAATGCATTTAATGCACTACTTGAGATCCTCAAGCAAATCAATCTAATATTCATTTATACTAAATTATACCCTAAGGGGACCTGTAAACTACCATGTTTATATGACACTTACACATTGCAGAAAAGATTCTGTGCTTGGTATGGGTATAGTAGATTTTAGATAACACTAATTAACCTCTTCAACACCACTTCTAGCTCTATATGCTTAATGATATATTTGTGATTTCTTTGAGGGCTGGTCATAGTCTACCGGGATAAAGTTTCAATTATTCCTCTAATATAAATAATATATTGCTCCCACCTAGTGCAACAGACAAAAGCTACTACTAATTATTTTGAGACACTGGCCAATTTATCTCAGTTTTCTTTGAATCCTTTACTGTCTTGAATATATTAATCATGAGCTGTAACTATTACTTTTAATAGCAACAATAATAATACTGAGCATTAACATTTTATGTTTGATCTATATCGTTATCATAGCTAGAGTGTCTTTCTCTTCTCTGTCCACCTGTCAAAAATTCTCGTTTTCAAGACCCAGCATGAATGTGTCAGTCTTGGTGAAACTTCTTCCAATTTCTCATTCTAGAAGTTATCTCTTATTCCTTCAAATACTTTTAGAAAGTTTCTAAGATTTATCTGATAGTGTTAACTATATTTCATCTTATATTTTATAAATTTGTTTTATTTCTAAAGATTTGAATTCTACAGAAAATTGGAAGAATGGTGTAATCAATACCTTTATACACTTCACCTAGATTCATTAATTGTTAACAAGTTCTCTGTTTCTATAGACATTTTCTATTACATTGTGCTGAATATCTAAAAGAAAATAAAAGTTGTCATGCCATTTTTCCCATAAATAATTCTGCACGCATTGATGGAAACTAGAATATTCTCCTATATAATCACAATATCATTATCATACCACTAACATTTAGCATTAGTACAATAATATTATCTATAATAAAGTCTTTATTATATTTGTCCATTTGTACCAATAATGTCAAATAGATAAACTTATGTCTGCATACGCTGCAATAAGGATATAATTAAGGTTTGTACAGTGAATTTATTATCATATTTCTTGGATTTCCTTTTTCCACAATTGTGCCCTCAGATTTTTGTCTTATCTGAGATACACATACATAATATGTGTGTGTGTATATATATATCTTTCTGTATATATTATATTCATATATATGTTCATACATATATGAATCTAGGTTTGTTATTTTACTTATTATAGGATTCAAGTTAGATATAGTTAGACACTTAGTAATAAAACTTCTAGCTTTTATTACTATTTTATTATACTAGGAAACATAAATCTTAGGATTTTCATAATCATTCAGCAAATTCTGATCATTTGTCTACATGCTCTCCTCCAACTCTGTCAAGTATATATTATTTCACTTAAGAAATTCGTGAGGTGGTATTTTGAAATTATGTACTATTCTATATCCTAATATCTTTCACCTAATTATTTTGTGTACATTGATGATCATGCTTGAATTAATAATACCCTTGAAAATAAAGCAACTCTTTTGTCCACCTTACATATTATAGATAGTGGTCAAAATGTGGTGGCAGGAGCATCAGTATCAACATCGCCAGGAAACATATAAAAAATTCAAATTCTCCTGTCACACCTCAGCCCTACTCAGAGACTCTGCGGGGTGGAGACCAGAAATATGTGCTTTAACAAGTTAAGTGTTTCTAGTGTTTCTGATGTGCAATAAACTTTGGGAAATAACACTCTAAATCTAATTCTGTACCAGAAGTTGTCATGGCCACCACTGTGTATAGGTATAACTTGACAACTCCTTAGATCAGCTGCACCTACAACTTTCAACTTTCTGCCTAGGACGTTTCTTACTCTACATGGGATGCTTGTTCTCCCATCCACAAACCTTGAAGTGCTAGGAAGTTAATAACTCATGGGACAGCATTTGAACAATGAGGAATAATAAGCAACAGATAAGTGTTCCCCTCTTTAGTACTTCAGTGGTGAAATTCACCAGCGCATTTCGCATAATTCTCCAGACAGTCATTACAAAATTGAGCCTCTATTGACCACAGTGAGTATCAGTTCAGTAATGTACTCTTGCATTAGTTTTCTCTTTTGTTCATACTTTTTCCAGATTCCTATTTCTCTTCCCAATAGAATTCACTTTCATGATTGCTGTTGTTTCTAGCTCTGCTTTCTTTGTACACAAAATTTAAGAGATTTAGAATAAGAAGAGGTACTGAAAATCCCATTCTGTCTTGGTATGCTGGAACTGAATCCTTCATCTGTCAGAAAGTGATATTAAGGCTCAGACTACTAGTGGTAATTAGGGAGATGATCACCCTGGAATGCAGTAGAATCACAATTATTAATATTTTACCTGGAAGTGATTTAGTCTTAGAGGCATCTTCTATAACTTGAAGTACAGGTTATGTAGTGTTGGGACATTTGAAAGGAATAGGGGCAATGGTAATTATACTGTTGGGAATTTACATTTTTTGGTTGTTGTTAATAGCTTAAAAACCTTGAAAGAAGAAAAGAATCCATTTAGATTATAGAACTTAAAATTCAAGGCATACCGTAAAAGTCAAAAGGCCTCCACAGCAGTGTTTAAAGACATTATATTCTACAGAGTTAACTAGGCTGAAAATTAAGTCCAGGAATTAATTGTAAGGGTAGTGAAGTTGCAGAGGCTACTGCATACATAGCATTTATGAGCCTCTGTGTTTAATTCAGGTTCCTAATAGTAAAAGATTAGGAATCAGACCTGTCTAGGAAGAAGATATCGGAATTATAACCCTGAGATTCAGAATTGATGTTCTGCCCGGAATCTGAGCTAATACAGATTTCACCCCTTGGAGAGAGGAGATACCACTCCCCTCAGATACACTTCGCTGTCTAGAGGTGCTGAAAGGGCCCACAAGTTGATGATTCGCTTTCTCCAGATTCTCCCCTGTTTCTATTCATTGCCTCCAGACCTCTAACTAGGATCACATTATGACACAGCCCAAGGAATAATGCCATTCCATGTGTGGGAGAAAATAATATGTATACCCAGGGAATTATAAGACTTGCCCAATATGTCCCTGGCAGCACCAGAAATGGGAGTTGATCCTGAAGGTGTGAGACAAGAAAATGTAGAACATAAAGCTGGGTAGAGAGAGATTATTGACTGTTTACGATTCAAGATTTTATGTACTGGCATAGACTAGGAGCTGGTCTTAATATGAGAATGTCCAGTTAAAGCTATCATGTGATGATGGTTTCTGGTAAATAAAAGAGATACCAGAACTTTCTTCACAGTGTATTATGGAAGGAATAGAATTACTTGACTCATATTACAAGAAAATGTCTAGAGTGGTAGAGTGAAGAGTTGATATCTTTCAAAATAGTAGTAAATTAAAATTACTCATCAAATTTTCAGACATGAGTGAGTTTTTAGAACAGCAGTTCATTGACTCATGTGAAGATAAGTCTCTTTGAACAATGATTGTAGAATGGCAACACAAGCATATAATAAATATCTTCTCAATGTTTTGTGAAGAAATCTGTGGCCAATTAACAATTTTTTACTGTGGGGAAAGGAACATATTGGGACATATATCAAGCATATGCTATCTCTAAGGATATGTAAGACTACCATAGTTCTTATCTTAGAGTGGCAGAGAAAAGAACCTAAATGTTAAAGACAGTTCTGTCTCAATTTATCTCACAGCCAGCCCACAGTATTCACTGACCTACTGTATAACCATTTATGCAGCGTCTAAGTGCATGATTAGTATGCATAGCAGTAGGAACTGAAATAACTCATAAAAGGCCCATTACATTAAGGATTAGGAGAAACTCTTGAGTCTGCCCACTTCTCCATCCAAGATGGTAAATCAGAAGAAATATGTCATCTTGGGAGGTGACATCAAAGACTTAAAAGATATGGAATGGTGGTCCTGTCTTACCCTCATTTAACTGGTTTCTCTGGTGGCTGATTAAAGAAAAAAAAATAAAGAAAAACTAAATACAAGTCAAAGAATGCTAAAGATTGCTGGCAAGCACCAGAAGCCAGAAGACACAGGGAAGGATCCTTCCCCAGAGTCATGCATTAGAAAGAGCCCGCCTCTGCTGACATTTTGATTTCATACTTTTAGTCTCTAGGACAGTGAAGTAATAAATTCTGTTGTTTTAAGCCACTAAGATTTTGCTAGCTACTATTTTTTTTTTTTTATGGGAGGCTTAGGGAACTACAACCATAATATATTCTATAATAGACTATTATACATATACTTGTAATATAAAATAGTTTACATGTATTTGTGTTTTTAAACTGTTTAATATGTAAGTTTGTAGACATTTTCTAATAGTTTACATGTCTTTATGTTTTTTAAACTGTTTAATTATGTAAGTTTGTAGACATTTTCTAATTGTTTAATTAATTGTTCAAATATACATCATTCATTACTGAAAAACAGAAATTTCAGTTTTTTCCTCTATAGTACTGTTGGTAATATAATCTACACTTTTACTGCAAGTCCAGAAAATGTAATAATTAAATTGTGGAACGAACTGATGAAATTAAATACCAGACTTCCTGATATTGTTTGGCTGTGTCCCCATCCAAATCTCATCTTGAATTGTAGTCCCCATAATCCCCACGCATTGTAGGAGGGACCTGGAGAGAAGAAATTGAATCATGGATGCAGTTACTCCATGCTGTTGCAGTGACAGGGAGTGAGTTCTCATGAGATCTGGTGGTTTTACAAGCATCTGGCATTTCCACTGCTGGCATTTCTCTCTGCTGCCCAGTGAAGGATATGTTTGCTTCACCCTCCGCCATGACTCCGAATTCCTTGAGGCCTCCTCAGCCATGTGAAACTGTGAGTCAATTATATCCCTTTTCTTTATAAATTACCCAGCCTTGGGTATTTCTTCATAGCAGAGAGAGAGCAGATTAATACATTTCCTATGTAATATTTATGTAGTGAAGCAAATAATGACAGGCTAATTGATGTTACAAACAACACAAATTTCATAAGATGTTTTTAATATACATTGAAAGTTTATATTAATTAACTTTTAATAAAGTATCATTTATGCAGGTTGTTTCTGTCATTGTTCTGGTTTTTCAGGGCTTTCGTTTGCTTGATTTTAGTCCAACTATAGTTAACCCACAGACCCTTTATTTGCTGATGACTTGTAAATCCCATTGTTTTAATCTTATACTGCATGTACATTTATGTTAATCAAAATGAGTTAGTTGATTTACATGTGTATTTCTTGCTAACATAGTATATTAGGCATGGAATTTGAAGTGGCAAATGGTAACTTTCATTTTTCGATATTAGATGTCACCCCAATTTTTGATAATTAATTAAATTTGTTCTAGCCATTAAAAAAATAAATTGAATTTGTACCATTTTTCTACCCCATGTATGTTTGTTCCCACTAGATTATATTGATAGTATAAATTTTGAGGGCATTTAAAAGTATTCTTTTGTCTAAAATTTTCTACTGTATATCCAACATTTAAATTTTATTTTTAATTCTGGTAACAAATAAGTAGCGTTAAATTTACCATCTGAAACATCTTTACATTTACGGGTCAATACTGTTTGGTGGGCCGGGCGCGGTGGCTCACGCCTGTAATCCCAGCACTTTGGGAGGCGGAGGCGGGCGGACCACGAGGTCAAGAGATAGAGACCATCCTGGTCAACACGATGAAACCCCGTCTCTACTAAAAATACAAAAAAATTAGCTGGGTGTGGTGGCGTGCGCCTGTAGTTCCAGCTACTCGGGAGGCTGAGGCAGGAGAATTGCTTGAACCCTGGCGGCGGAGGTTGCAGTGAGCCGAGGTCACGCCACTGCACTCCAGCCTGGCGCCTGGTGACAGAGTGAGACTCCATCTCAAAAAAAAAAATACTGTTTGGTGTATTTATATTGCTGTTCAACAGATTTCCAGCACCAATTTTCCATTTTACAAAGCTAAAACTCTGTTATACCCATTAAACACTCACTGGCCTACCTTCTTCCCCTTCCTCTAGCTGCTGGCTTTCACCTTTCTATTTTTTCTTTTCATGATTTCATCTACTTAGAAATCTTAGATGAAACCCCGTCTCTACTAAAAATACAAAAAAATTAGCTGGGCGTGGTGGCGTGCGCCTGTAGTCCCAGCTACTCGGGAGGCTGAGGCAGGAGAATTGCCTTTTGTGATAGGCTGTATCACAAAATAAGATATTTAATAATATCTTATTTTGATATTATGTATCCTTTTGTGATAGGCTTATTTTAATTAGCCTAATATCCTGGATATTTAAACATGTTGTAGCATGTAGCAGGGCTTCTTTCCTTTTAATGGTGCATAATATCCCAGGGCATGTAAATATGTTTTATTGATTTTTAGATCTAATTTTTAAAGGGTCATTTTAATTAAATATTATGCTGTTGTTTTAAAATCCAGGAATCTCCTTTAGGGATTCTGATGGATATTTTAATTAAATTTCTTCCAGACTCGCTATACTGATTTACACAATTTTATTACAATTTTTTAATTTCTCCTTAACTATCAATTTCAATTCTTAGCTTAGATACGAGTGCAGTATAAGATTGCCACGTCCTAAACTACCCTCCAGTCCCTCTAAAACACGAAGGAACAGCAAAGCAGCAAAAATGTCTGAAGTTAGAAAATAAAATTTCTCAAGTCAGTGCTAATCTTAAAGTTGGCAAATAAAACCCTGCATTTGCGGGGTTAGATGATGGACCACACAAGTATTAAACACGCATTGAGTCAGGCAGCCATTGTATGGGGAGAGGGTGTTCGCAAAGAAGTGTTTAAAATACTCTAAACTGCATTTATTCAAGCAGTCCTTTATAGCTTCTTTACTCAAACCTCAGTCCTCATCTGTGAAGCGGTATATCTGTTCTATATTTCTTTGTTTCTATGACATTGTGTCATCTTTGTTAAAATGCTCAAACCTTTTCTCCTAATTGCTACTTTCCTCTTAAGTGAATAAATATCTTATTTTCTACTCCTCAGATCATACAGTTCAATTTTCCTTCCTTTAAATACTCCCTCTCTCTCTCTCTGAGAGAGATATACACACACACATATACACACACATATGTGTATATTAATTAATTACAACTTTATTTTCAATTCTTACATGGATTTAGTATTGGTGAGAAACAGTAAGACTTAGATGACAAACAACAAACTTAAGATTTAAAGTACAATCCAAAAACAAGAGCAACATTTTGCTGTTCTCTATTTTTTTTTGAGGAATTTTCCTAATATATCTTTCGACTGAGAAAGATAATAAATTTTCTGCTTTTGTGGTATCGACCGAGGAATTGGACTTTCTACCTCTTCAAAATCAGCTCTTCATTTACTGGTTCTGTAACATATTATTGAGCCTCAGTTCCTCTCTTTGTGTAAGACACAATGATGGTGAGTGTGTGTGTGTGTGTGTGTGTGTGTGTGTGTGTATAATAGTGTTGTATGAATTATATAAGATAATGTTAGGAACTTAAGAACAGTACCTGTCACAAACTAAACCCCCCCTAAATATGAGCTACTCATTATTAGTTGCAGTAATACATTTTTTTCTTAATCATTTAAATAATATAATCTGTCTGTAAATGCAAATGTGCAAGCTGAATATTTGAAACAACGATTTCTATACTTGCTAATGGAATGGTTTTCCACTCCGAATACACAATACAAAAGACATATTGTATTGTAAACTTCTGCATAGATACATGATTTTATTGTATTATTATCATTATCCTACAAGAATATAGACAGAATGGCTTATAAATTTCTTAGGGAGTGCATTTTTTTACTTTTTTTTCTTCAAAGTTGCCTTTAGTATTCTTTTGAGAGTGATCTTTTCTCACGGAAGTCTTCAGGAGTAAAGGAGAAAGCAGTGTCATTTGTTCTTGATCTCCTGGACTCTAAGAAAACTCTCCAAGGAATGCAGAGATAAAAATTGAAATTATCTCAGATTCTCCTGCACCCTTGTGTTACTTCTACTATAAAATACTTATAAGTATATCCTAAAGTCTAGCTGATATATGAACAGTGAGTGATAATTCAAGCTTTTTATATTTTCATGTGAAATAGATATGAGATATACGTTTTGGGCAGCAGGAATATATCACTTAACATTTATACATGTTTTCTGACATCCTGAGCAAGGGTTAAAAGATATTGTGGACACATCAATATTCTATAAATTATCATTGGATTACTCTTGTTAACTTAATGACATTAAGTTATAATTTAAAATGTTTGCTGAATGATAAACATTTAATTATCAATTAAACTCTTCCTGCTAACAATCTCAGTGCTAATACTGAAAAATAGGACAATTCTCAAGATCCTTATTTTCCTATAGAAAAAGCAAGAGCAATGAAATATATACTTTCTTAGCTTTATACCTTATGTATTGTTTATCCAAAACCAAAATAAGCATTTCAGGCAGAAATATGCCTTTCTTTGCTTTTTTAAATTTTAAAATATTAACTTTCTCTTACCATTTGTAAGAGGTATTTTATTAATAAATTTAAAACATGCAATGATACTCGTTATTATTTCATGTTTTTCTTAGCATTATGAAAATGCCTCTATCTGCTCTGCATCCTCATGCTCACATCCGCTTATTTGCAAGCCTCATCAGCAATAAGCCACTATCCCAAGATATGCCAGTGCTGTTCTTAAAAGGGTGAGAAGAGCAAAATGTACCCATTGTGCTAAGATGCTTTTCTATTAAGGGTCTGCTTTTGCAGCTAAGCTGCGTCCTCTTCCTTGTTCTATACTATCTTTT
Source organism: Alouatta caraya (assembly GCA_963575295.1). NCBI lineage: Eukaryota > Metazoa > Chordata > Mammalia > Primates > Atelidae > Alouatta > Alouatta caraya. The sequence continues at coordinate 16,613 of CAUYUD010095654.1, forward strand.
TGTTTCATGTGAAACTTCTAGTTTACTTACCAGTGAAATCTGCTCTACCTTTGTTGAGTAACCTGTCTGTGATTGGGGGAGAGGAAAAGATGACATATACTTTGCTCATCTAATCTTACTTGGTGTTCTAATTATTTTTATTTTGCAAAAGGTCAATGCTCATTTGGCTTCTGCTACTCACTTCCCTGGCATCTAGTGAAAATAGTCGCAGGTTCTGGCAGCTGATGAACACAGGCTCCAATCCCAGTTCTGCTACTTACAAGCTGTGTGCCATTTGGCAAGTCCCTTAAAATATCCGGCCCTTAATTTACTCCTTTATTAAGTAATTATAGCAATTCCAAAATACCCAGAATTGCTGTGAGGATTTTATTATATACTAAACATGAAATCCTGCATACCTGGTGGGTAGTTAAATATTAAGACAGAAAAGAGGAAGGTACCTTTTTTCCTAGTCTCATATTTTTGGCAAATTCTCTTAGTCACTGCAATCCTCCAAGTTGCAGGACATTAAACTTTTGTTAGATGTTTGTCTATATAAAATTTAAGACATACGTATACTAGATGAAGAACTCTGTGATGAATCAATTGTGGAGTTGGTAATCAATTTCGAATTGATCTGTCTGTGTAAGTCTAGTTATTTTAAATCTAAGCAAATATGAGTTCAGGTGTACACAAATCTTACCAACATACCATGATGCCACAAAACACAGGAATAAAATATTGATGTTAATAATATTTTGTAAAACAATTCTGATTATCCAAACTAGAACTTAAAATTTCCAACTGAAGTAGATTGCTGAGAAGACTTTGTTCCCTTGTTTAGTACCACCACTCCACTACTATATGCTGGACTCATAGGCTTATGAAAGCCAGTTGACCAGTTTCACTTCCACCCCTTCACACCACACACACACATGCACACCCACACTGTCCTAACAATTGAGTTCTCAGTAATGGATCCTTGTCAACTAGCTCATTAAAGGCAACTAGCTCATTAAAGAGCAACAAGAGCAGTACCTTCATGTCACACATCGTGACTAAATGACTTCATGCCATGTGAGGTTGACCACGGCGTGGTTTTTTAGCATGCTAACCCTTCCAACTACCATGTCTGTTGATGTAAATATGGCTTTCCAACATTTTAAAACCACTTCTCAACCTATAAAATTCTCAGAATATTACTCTTTTTTTAATCTGCCAAAATTAAATTGATAAGTTCTTATTCAAATTATTGCATAGCACCTGCTGCATTTCGGATGGGGTTGATGTGTTCTGTGTGGAAGTGCATGTCAGAGTTACATCATTTAATCAATATTAATCAAGCAAATGAAGACCAAGAAAAGAAATTATAGGACATCCTATGCCAAAGAAGTAATGCAATTTTAAAATATTAAACTAGGCTGACATCTGGAGTTGTCTGTTGTTTAGTCATTTACCTCACCAAAATAGTTCAGATTTTTATATATGGTTCAGATATACATATCCTATGAGACATTATCACTTATCAAATTTGAAAGCTGCATAACGGCCTAAGGGGAAAATAACTGTAAAGAAAAACAGATTTGTAGAGATTTGGAACCTTCAGGGTATGACAAATCTGTCTATAGAGAATTTGTAAACAGTGCATAAGGACATTTCCAAATATACATGGACTATAGAAATATACTCAATACAAAAATGAGGGTTATATTTATTTTTCAGGAGTAACATTCTGGATTTCCTAAAATCGAAATAAAAAGGAAATATAACATAAAATGAAGATAGTAAGGTTTTAACGTTTATTTTAGGAAATCCCAATATTTAAATAAATATAATAATGATGTCACAAATAACATTCTCACCATTATATGACTAGAAGAAAAAAATGAATTACTTCCAAAGTGCAAAAGACAATATTACCTAATATCATCCACTCATATTTTGAATGGCACTATGTTAGATACTACTGAATGGTTATTTCAAAAATTCATCTCTCTCATCTCTTTCTTACCTCCACTATGAGAAATGGGAAAGCTAAGTATACACATTGTCAATCACCATTTTTAGCTAGAAATTGCCATATAACATAACTACTGTTATAACAACAACTTTCTGGTAAAAGAAAGATTCTTCCTGTCTTAAATGAGGACAGAATACCTGTAAAAATATTTCTGTGACCATGAAAGAAAGCTGAGAAAATCACCTGAAATCTTGAGTTTTTGAACTAACATTAATTGCTGCCTCACTTCAGTTTTCCTATTATGTGAGAGTAATAATCCTCTATTTTTTTAAAAAAATGTTATTCTTGTTTTCTGTTATTTGCTGCTCAAATATTTCTAATTTCTGAGTCTCTCTCTCTGTATATGTATGTATATATGCACACACATACGTGTGTATAAATATGTGTATGTATTCATTGTGATAAATATGTTACAGATTTTGAACACCTTATTTTTGCTATAAACATAAATTGCAACCCCATCCTACTTGAATTGTCAAGTTGGTGCAAGAAAATATTTTCAAAATTCTCCAAGGAATTTCAATGATCCCTACAAAATAGATCATTGCAGATATGTAGAAAGAATAGGTAGACTATGATAGGTTATTTCCGTTTCAACTAGAATGGTTCTATTTTGTAGGCTTCCATGTTAGTATTCATTCAGGAATAAAAAATTATGATATGATATGGCTAAAATATTTCTGAAAACCACTGGTGGAAGAAAAATAAATATTAGATTATGCATTGAAAATCCCGAGTTCCTGCCCCACATCCATTTTGGGATTTCTTAGCCAAATTGCCTCTAATGTAGCAACTTTTAAATCTTTAAATGCACAGATATACCCTACATACATTTATATGCATGTTTACATATACATTTAAATAGAATAATTTGCTGAATCTCACAGAAAGTTTTATGACAATGACTCACAAACTTTTAAGCTCTGTTTTTATAAATGTTTATCTGGAGGTGTTGTGCATACATATAAGGATTTAAAATAGTGAATTGCCTGCTATTTCTAATAATGTGATTAATCATTTAAGTAGAATTGCAGACAAACTGAAATCTCAACAGATGAATCTTTGCACATACCTCACATATAAAAGAAGAAAACTGCAATATAGAGGTTGAATCTCCATCTAAAAGGGAGAATACTATAGTGAGAGAATTTGGCAAAATAATATTTTCTGTATGTTTTTTAAATAAATGTTATATACTTTTTTCTTCATATAATACTGGTATCCTTAGATAACCTCTATAAAATATATGTCAGAGTAGAATTAAAAAGGCTTCATGAATATATACAAAAATAATAAAAAGTCATTCATTTGAATACTAAAAATATCCAGTTTTCTCTTATCCACTTTACATGAACCTTAAAAGGATGTGAAACTCAAAACAATCTTTCTCATGTAATCAGTTTAAAAAGTCTTCTTTAAATTACTTCATGTCAATTTTAAACTAAAATTAGTTTGAAAACTGTAGGAAGACATAAAATTACCATAGTAACACTAAATTGAAAAATGAGATCTTTAGCAAAGAAGAATTTTATTTCTCCAGAAAAAAAAAGAATATGTGTTCTCCAGGTTGAATAATACTTACATGATTACCACAAATTCTTGTATCATACTATGAAATGGGTTAAAGTTGCAACACCTAATGTTTGTTCATTCAATGCCAAGATTTCCAATATTGGGGGTGGTACTAACTTTGGCAAAAATAACTCATGTTGGAATCACAATGGGAAGAATAGTTTTATCTTTGAAATGATTCCTATAATGTGCATCTCACTATATGGGAAAACACCAGACTTGGAGCTTGAAAGGAAAATGAAGAGAATTAGGTGCAAGCCATCTAAAATTCCTCTATGCATTTTTGTTTTTTCTTCAAGTGCTTGTGCCAATCCTGATAATGGCTCTACTCCCTTACAATTTCAATGGAGGTTTGTGTTTTTATAAATTATTTATTTATTATTATTCTTTAGTCTCCTCCCCTGATATTTATGGACTGTCATAAGCTATGTTCTTCTCTGATAGACTTTTATTTCTTTTTAACGCAATTCTATTCATATGGGTCCTGTGTTCTTCCTTTTCTTTCTTCTCTCATCCTATCTTCCTCTGCTTTTATCTCCTCCTCCTCCTCTTTCTTCTTTTTGCTTAATAGCATATGACAATGGAATTGTCTCATTAGTCAAATTCATTTTAATTGTAGTTCATCTGCTACTACTAATGATGCCTTTCCTTTGCAACAGCCACAACAGTCAGCATTTTATTATTACAAAATTACACATCCTTAAAGTTTCTTTTGATCTTTCTTTCTCATTCTGGCATCTTCTCCTAACAGGGATACATTTGTCTAATCAGCAAAGTTAATCAAGTATTACAGTGATCTCTGGTCCTGGCGACAATCAACTATTATTTTGTTGGCAATTTTAGGTCTTTTCAAATCGTTCAAATGCTATTCAGTTACAACTCTCTGAACTTCTAGAAGTTATCTATCTGGCAACATAACAGTTCTTGAAGGCAACATTTAATCACTTTATTAGAAATATACAAATTATTTCTTAGTATACATAATGCTTATTTTTGTTTGGCATCTGCAAAATTCTTTATAACAGTTATCTCATTCTCTTCTCAAAACAGTATTTTGTTTAAATAAGACGTCTCTAAGGAGTTTTATCAAAGACTATTATTATTTTAGGACAGCAAATCTGTGTAACTCTACATTCCCCAGTGTTTCTAACCATTATTTCTTTCTCTATTGCCCTACAGGCAACCAATAATCCACTGGCAGTCCTAGGCTTGAAGTCTTCATGTTCCTTAAGTGAGCAGTAGGGACCCATTACATCTTCTAAGTAGTGTCATAACTGGAAGATTTCTATAAAATATTTCTCTTCACATATTTTTCTAAAAAGCATATGTGTTTTTCCTCATAAAAAACTGACCTAATATAATTTTAAAGAGAGTAGATTTACTATAGCATATTGTATATACTTTATGTAGTTGTTAGAATAAATGGAAAATAATTTTATTATATCATTTGATCACTTCTCTAATCTTGTATTTAATGTGATCAAAATTTTACATAAGCAAAATTACTTTTTTTATCCTCTTTGTATTCACTCCCAATTTGCATAACCTTATCTTCATTTTATTTTTTAATACTTGCATTCTGTTCCATAACCATAAATCCATAATGCTTTGAGTATAAACTAATGTTAAATATTGAAAAAAACAATAACGAGAATAAAGCTTTTATTGTAATATTGAAAATATGTTAAGAGCTCAATATGAAGGTGTTATGTTTATTTGGTTTACTGAAAAATATTGTTCCTAACATACAGAATTTCTAATAAATTATAAGAAGCAGGTTAAAATTTCATATTTTTCTAAACTTTCTGAATATTTTTATTTATTTAATTTCAGGGAGAAGCATCAAGTCTGTTTTCCATTACTTTCTCACTTTGTTTACTAAATAACACTCACACAATTTACTTTTAGGAATTTTGAACTGTTTGATGACCTTTGGACCAAATGATTTTTGAGTCAACTGCTCATCAGTTATTTTGGTGAGTATGGCCTCATACCTTTTTGTGTACCACATGTTTCTAACTGTTAATTACTACTTCATAGTCCTGGTTGAGTCACCTTCTCAAAATGTTGAGTAGGAGGAGAAAATCTGAGTCCTTGCCAAGTCTCAAAATGGCTTTACTTTGTTTTTATGCTTGATTAATAATAGGTTTGGAGAAGTTCAAGGGTCATAACAGGTTTTCCTAAAAAATGTAAAGAACTTCATCTCTATGGCAGCTCATAAGAAATATGCTTAATGGAGTGATGTTCCATTCAAAATTAAATTCTAGGCAAATGTGGATGAGAGGTCAGGGGCTCCCTTTCAAATAGCTCCACTCATAGAGTTGAGGCTCTATTAAAGGTGTGTTATGCCAAAAAACTGTGTCCTGTTTCCTGAATCATTTTTCTAGCTCACTCATAAGGTAAAGTTTCCACATCAGTAGAAGCAAGGTAAGTAGACATAACTACCACTTAGACGCAACAACATAGTGATAAGGCATAATTATCATTCTGACAAAAGTGGGTCACTGTCTGTGTTCCTAGCCTTTGTGCAATGGCTCAGAGGATTTTTCTTAGGTAGAGAAGCAAACATAAAGAACGAGGACTCTAAGACTTTCTTCAAAGAAACTGTATTTGGAACAGATCATGGGAAAGGTCAAGACAAAGGGTACATTACAAAAGAGGGTGATTTACAGGGTAACAAAAAGAGGCTGATAGCCTTATGTAAGCAATAAGCTAACCCACAGGGCAACTAGTTTACCAGCGACAACTAAGGAAAAAGCTAAAAATAACATCATAGAGGAGAACAAAGCCCAGTTCTTGACCTCAAAACTGTCTCTGAACATGAACCAGCATTTAATTATGTAGCAATTTAATTGAGTAAAATGTAGAAAAATGTATGTCCCAGAGCACTATCAATAAAATAATAATAATAAAGCAATGAGCAGGAAGTGGAAGTGGAGGCTAACTCTTTGGTATGATACCAATAAAGGCAGATAGCTTACCAAAGAAATCACAGAAAAGACAACCAAATAGATTCCTGCTAAAACCACTGTCATTCTGGGGTAATTGTGTATATAGGTAAAATAGTGCTCACTGAAACACAATATCTGAGGCTTCACTTTCAGAGAAAAAGACTTAACTAAAATTTTTCAGTTAAGTCACTAAAGAAATAAGCAAACAACAGCAAAAGTTCTGGTTCAATAGATATCAGGAATTAATTGCTGCAATATAGTATTTAAAATGTAGCTTCAATAAGAAATATAAGACACACAAAGAAAAAGAAAAATGACCCATACAATAAAAAAGGCAGATAAGAGAAATAACTCATGGAAGAGTCCAGATGTAGAGTTTAATACATAAGGTCTTCCATATAGCAAGAAAAATATGTTCAAATAACTAAAAGAAAACATACTTAAAATAATAAAAAATGTGTGATGGCAATTTCTCATCAAATAAAGTCTATATATAAAAAGATATAAATTAGAAGAAGGAACCAAATGGAAATTCTGGAGTTCCCAAATATAATAACTGAAATAAAAACTGTAATAGAGAAATTCGATGACAGATTCTTAAGTAGAAAGTTTAAAGATCAGCAAACTTGAATATAGACCAATAAAGAAGTATGCAATCTAAAGAACAGCCTAAAATGAATAAGAAATAAATATGAAGACTTTCAGAGAAATATGAGATACTATTAAATACATTAACATACCTATAATAGGGTTACTAAAACAATAGAAAACAGAAAGAAACGTGAAGAAAATTAAAAAAGAAATAATGCTTGAAAACTTCCCAAACTTGCTGAGAAACATTAAGGTAAATACTCAAAAATCTCAATGAATGAAAGGTAGAATAAACTCAAAGATTAATACTCAATATTACAGTAAACTTGCTGCATGCCAAAAACAAAGAAAATTTTGCAAGAAACAAGAGTAAAATGACTGTGTACAAGAGAACCACAATAAGAGAAACAGCTAACTTCTCATGAAAAAGAAAGGAGACCAGAATGTGGTGGGATAATATATTCATAATGCTGACACAGAAAAACAAAAAAGTCAGTCAAGAATCCCATGTCCATCAAATCTAACTTTCAAAACTGAAGAAAAAATAAATAAATCTCCAGATAAAAACCGAGGGAAGTTGTTACTAGCAGTTTCATTTGCCAGAAATGCTAAAGAAAGTTTTTCATGCTATAAGAAGTTATATGGTTTAGGCATTTGTTCCTTCAGGTTTCATGTTGAAATATAATCCCCAGTGTTGGCTGTGGGGCCTGGTGGGAAGTGTTTGGGTCATGAAAGCATATCCCTCATGTAGCCTTGGTGCATTCCTCCTAGGTAAAGAAGCAAACATAAAGAATGTATCAAGATTTTATTAGCCCTTCATAATGAAAAATAGTCAACTACACATAAAAATAATTTTATCAATTATTATCGGGCATCAATGGAAAATCTACAAGTAACATTATATTTAATGCTGAATGACTGAATGGTTTCTCTGTAAAATGAGAAAAAAAAAAGAAAACTGGAGACACTACCTCTCACAATATTGTAATGTAGAATATAGCCAAGGAAATTGCAAGGAAAAGGAATAAAACATCCAGATGGGAAGAGATTGATTCAAATAATCTGTATTCACAGATATTATAATGTTGTGTATATAGCATTCAAATGAATCCCCTAAAATATTTAGAACTAATAAATTACTCAGAAAGTCTGCAGGATACTAGATCAATATAAGAAATTAATTGCTTTTTTGTATACTGGCAAGGCACAAACCAGAAATGAAAAGGAAGGAAGGAAGGAAGGAAGGAAGGAAGGAAGGAAGGAAGGAAGGAAGGAAAGAGGGAGGGAGGGACGGAAGAAGGGAGGAAAGAAGGAAGAAATATTTTTCTAGATGTCTCGTGCAGTCTGAGAGCTAATTCCTGGAATTATGAAGTACATATTTTACTACTGATGTTTTACATATCTCTGTCATCTAGTAGTTATGTTCCTCAGATTTCTTTTCCTTAATTCTATTAATTTTCACATTTCAATTTGTCTCTTCTCTTTGATTAATTGAAATGTTATCATCTCTGTAACTTTTGCTTCAAATTTCGTGTTTTCTCTATTCTTCAAGTTATGTCTTTCTTGTATTTTTGTTTGGTTTTGTTGTTGTTGTTGTTGTTATTTTTTGGTTTCTGCTTGCTTGTTATTTCTTTGTTTTTGTTTTTCTGTTTGTATATACTGGCCTTTATTTTCCATGCTACTATTTTCTTCAAATATCAGGCAAGCAACAGGAAAGCTGTTTCCTTGAAAGTCTTATCATTAATAGACTACTTTTGGGATAAACATATGTATATGTCTTTTTGGTCGAGGCTTCTACAAATACTGAAAATAATAGAATTGTATTCTGGAATTCAATATGAACATTGTCCCTATAAGTTATCTGAAAAATAATTGTTTAGTTCCTTTTCTTTTCTTTTTAGTTGTGTCACTGGTGAAGAATTCTGTGGTATGCAGAACACAACCTCAGGAGAAGCACAGCAGATGGCTGCCGTTTATGTCAATCTCCAGCTAAACCTCAGCTTTAAGTTTTATTTAATATTCTCAACCAAAGTTGACCCAACATACTATGAAAACAAAATTTTCTCTCGCATTCTTCAGGGTAAACTGTATTCCTTCTTCCTGAAAATCCCTCCACAAGTGCTCCGAAAAAGCATATGTTGTGTCTCTTCTAACAATATTTTTGCATGATCCTTCAATCTTCATAAATGGAGGTAGTCTTACCTCCAGTGTCATCCTTAAACTAATTGTTTTTATTTTTATGGGTTATGGTATTTCTGGATTTTCAAAAATAGTTTTTAGATTTGAAAAGTTTGGAAATAGTAAAATGAATAGTCTGTCCATAATATTAATCCTCCAGTTTCTTGTTATAATATAATTATGTTTTTTTAATGGTAACTTTACAAGACTTAGATTTCTTACGTGATCCTGCTCCAAAATAAAAATTGTCTTATGTAAAAGTCATCATGACACATGGCACAAGAAAGGAACTCAGTTCAGTTTGAGAATTGTATATATCAAGCTGCTCTTTGGATGGTAACCAATTGATATGAGTGTATCAGAGTTCAAGGAAACACCAGTTAAGAAAATCTTGCCATGATTTGGCCTTAATCTGCATTTCCAAAATGATATCCGAATAAGAAATTATAGGTTTGCATTTATTTTTCATAATTACAACTCTCTATTATGAAGAGATTTCACAGGTGATGAACCAAGTCTTTCTCAACCATTTGTCTTCCTTCTGGGATTTCTACAGAAAATGAGAGGCTTTCAAACAGAACAATTAAGACAATGTCAATGGTGGGCCGGAAGAGAACCAGCTCCCTTCTATGTGTATGCTAGTGTCCTAAGTGTTCTTAATAAATACTAAAGACGTGTCACTGAATAATAGAATCAATAAATAAGTTAGATTCACTCCTGAGAAATATTCAGAAACATTCTGTTTTAAGCAGACCTCCAGGCCATCTGGGACTTGACTGGCAGTATACAGAACCTCTTGAGATATCTCTAGCAATTTCTATAGTGAAATATAAAAAATGAACAGGAAAGAGAGCCTGGCATTTATTTATAAATGATTGGACAGTGATTTCACATAAAATAAGGAATTTATGTTTCTGTATCATATCTGGTTGCATTTTATAAAAATATATTACTTATTATTAAAATAAATCATTTGATCTTTCATTCCTTAACACAAATATGATGACATACAAATTAAAATTAACTGTATAGATGAAGGAATTATATTTTGGTAGCAATCTAAAAAATTATGATACAATTTATATGCTACAATTGATTATGAAGCAATAAATAATATTTTTTTTGGAAATTAAGAAATTCTGAAACTATGGGAAGGTAATGGCACACCCAAGTTTTCTTGTTTTTCATTATTATTTTAAAGCTTAAAACCCATTTAATTTATTTAATTCAAATTGCTCTAATATTATTTGATCTTGTCATCTCTTATAGCAAGAAACCACTAAAATACAATATATAAATTGAATCCTACATATGTCATGAGAAAAAATAAAGAAAAAATCTCCCCATCCCCTTTTTTAATTTACTACATTTTATGGTTAAAAAAAACATAACATAATTATTTTATTAGTACCACATAGTACACTTTCAATGTTTTTCAACCATCACCATTATCTGGATCCAGAAAACGTCATTACTCCAAAGGAAACATTCCTATTAAGAAGTCAAGTAGGATGTGAGGGCGATCTGGCTGCAACATCTGTCACCCCATTGATCGCCAGGGTTGATTCGGCTGATCTGGCTGGCTAGGCGGGTGTCCCCTTCCTCCCTCACAGCTCCATGTGCGTCCCTCCCGAAGCTGCGTGCTCGGCCAAAGAGGACGACCATCCCCAGTAG